>JAQIUQ010001151.1:0-100000 GCA_030378365.1 Hybognathus amarus | reverse complement strand
ATAGGTGGCTGACTTGAAGCAGTGCATGCCGGTTAGAAATTTTGTCCGACTTCATGCAGCGCTGTCTCCACATGACTGTGACGTATGTTATCAAAGTACCGCTAAAAGCGATTCGAGAGCAGCCGGAGGACTCAGCCAGCGCAGCTTCTCAAGAGTGGCTGCACAAGCTCTGATGACGACACAGCTGTTCCACGATTCGCCGGATTCACCGCAGAATCGATCACGTGCGTTTCGTATTTATTCTCACACGTTAGTTCCACTAAATCTCACAAATCAGTTTTTATAACAGTAAACAGTCTTTTCATGTAGTTGCGATGTTATATTGTGTCATGTTTATCATTAAAAATAGAGAAGCTATGTGGTCATTTTACCATTCGAATTTTCTTTCGATTTGTTTCTTCTCCAAAATTCAACCTCTTGCTGCTGTTCCTCTGGAAGGAAAATGAGAGGCAGAGAAAAGGTTAAATAAATGCCAGTTGATATTTGGTATACAGTATGTTTTTTTATATATATATATATATATATATATATATATATATATATATATATATATATATATATATATATATATATATATTAAAATGGCTTAGTAAAATACATACTTTCTCTAAGACCAGGCACAAGTTTGAATATCACTTCTTCAAGAGTGTTGTCCAGCCTTTGGAGAAAAGAAATGTGAGCTACCAGAACACATGATGACAACCATATTTTTCCTGTGCCATCTGTTAGCAAGTTCAGGCTAATGCTGCTCTATATCTTGTTATGTTATCATTCTGTCTGGTGTTGGGATGGAGATGTATTACTGGGGTGGAAAGGTAATCCTCGCTGGGTCATTCTCACAGCTGACACTTTAGCTTCAGAAAACAATCCGGCTGTTGCCTGGAATGCCTTCCAACCAGGATGCGAAATCAAGTAGATTAAACCTTATCATGGTTTGTATTGTGGTTTGATCTACAATATACAGACCACTTGAAACAGATTTTCAGAAGAGGTTTTGTCTTAGTAGGATGGATCAGTGTGGTTTACCTTAACATCTCCAAGGGATTCGTTTCATGAACCTGGATACCACATTTTGGGCAATCATTGCTGTCCTCAAAATGCTGGACTATACAGCTTTTGCAAACTATTCAGAAACAAGAAAACAGAAGAAATTATTCTTAAAAAACTGAATGCACAAATAATGTTACCTGTTTAATGAACATTTAAAACGAGTCAAAAGAAAATTAAAGCAGCTCTAGCCTATCTGTGGAGTGAACATAAGAATGGGCTCTAAACACACTCTATGTCTTCCATGGTGGTATTTGTGGTTTCTATGATTTTATCCCACAATCTCTTGCATCCCCTTTTACATGTTGTCCATAAGTACATATACCTAACTTTTTATGCATGTAATAAAGTGTGACCAGAAACACCTATCGCATTCTACCAGCAAACGAACATACCTTATATGATAGACACTCCCCACACTGATATTGATACAAGACGAAATCAGGTCATCACTGTGTGGAATTATTGGTTGGGTATGGGCTAAAATATAGTGCATAGTCTAAACAAATGCATAGTGCATTCAAAATATCAAATTCTTGTTATGGCATTAATGAACATTATATAAAAGCAAAATAAATAAATAAATAAAGCAGAAATCAGAAACTGACTCAATCAAGAATATTTGAAAATATGAGTAAAAATAGCTTATGCATTGAGAAGAATAACGTTGGTCATGGTGACTGATCAACAGATGACTGTGATGGTCAAGTATTTTGAAAGAGTGAGAATATTCACATCTAGTGTGCTTGTTACTTGGGTCAATGCAAGGAAGAGGAGAGACTGGATCCAAATGTAAGCAGAAATTTAATAAAACAAAAGATAACACAAAATGAGGCCTAAATTAAAACTAGGAACATGAAACATGATTCAAAAAGCACTGAAACAGGGGTGTGTGTGTGTGTGTGTATATATATATATATATATATATATATATATATATATGGATATATCTATCTATCTATCTATCTATATATATACACTGTATATATATATATATATATATATATATATATATATATATACAGTATATACAGTATATATATATATATATATATATATATATATATATATATATATATATATATACTCACCTAAAGGATTATAAGGAACACCATACTAATACCTGTGTTTGACCCCCATTTGCCCGCCTTCAGAACTGCGAACATCGAAGTGCTATGCGAAGTGCACTGATTCAACAATGTGCTGAAAGCATTCTTTAGAAATGTTGGCCTATATTGATAGGATAGCATCTTGCAGTTGATAAAGATTTGTGGGATGCACATCCAGGGCACGAAGCTCCCGTTCCACCACATCCCAAAGATGCTCTATTGGGTTGAGATCTGGTGACTGTGGGGTGAAGAACATTGAACTCATTGTCATGTTCAAGAAACCAATTTGAAATGATTCAAGCTTTGTGACATGGTGGATTATCCTGCCTTTAAGTAGCCATCAGAGGATGGGTACATGGTGCCCATTAAGAGATGGACATGGTCAGAAACAATGTTCAGGTAGGCCGTGGCATTTAAACGATGCCCAATTGTCACTAAGGGGCCTAAAGCGTGCCAAGAAAACATTCCCACACCATTACACCACCAGCCTGCAAAGTGGTAACAAGGCATGAGGGGTCCATGTTCTCCCATGTGCCAAATTCTGACTCTACCATCTGAATGTCTCAACAGAAATCGAGACTCATCAGACCAAGTAACAATTTTCCAGTTTCCTAGAAATGGTTGTGCATGAAAATTCCAGTAACTGAGTATATTGTGAAATACTCTGGCCCCATCTGGCACCAACAAACATGCCATTGCTCAAAATTGCTTAATCGCCTTTCTCTCCCATTCTGACATTCAGTTTGGAGTTCAGATTGTCTTGACCAGGACCACATCTCTAAATGCATTGAAGAAACTGCCATCCGATTGGTTGATTAGATAATTGCATTAATGAGAAATTGAACAGGTGTTCCTAATAATCCTTTAGGTGAATGTCACAGTAGCCTATATACACACAGGGAACAATCAGAAAAATACAACAGAAAAAAATCTCTTAAGAAGCAAACAAGGGCTGCTTCCCCCCCAACTTTCAGACACACATCTGTGAACTTCCCTAAGCACCTCACATATATAATACTTATCCAGTGTGAATAGGGCTAAAGAAGACTGTATGTACTCACAGGTGTGCAGGCACTCTGTCACAGTAGTTGGCTTGATCAGGTACCCTTTACAGACATAACAGGTGATGAAATGGTTGAAGTCCTTCACCAGGTGATTTCTATGTGATGTCATTGTCAAGTTACCAAAGTGGGGATGGAGGGAAAACAGATGGTGTAAGGATGAAGGAAGAACGAATATTTAACCACTCCGTGGCTCAACTGCTGAAGGGCCCCTGGCCTTCTCGTCCTTCATGACATCAAGGGTAATTAAACATACCTTTTAGACAGACCTGTGGATGTGAATTCAACAATTAGACTTTAAAACATAAATGTGAAAACAAACAAATGTGTAAATCTTTTTTAAAAATTCAGTAAGGCTGAATCCAAAAATTGCAAACCCTCTAAGTAAGAAAAAGCCATTATTTTGCAACTGTGTAAAGTATATGAATTAGCATAGTAGGCCTATAAATGTAATGTAATGTAAATGTAATCTGGATAAACTAGCCAACATTCATCCTGTTGTCATTTTATAATCATGTGATCTAACAGCATGTTGCACTGATCTATATAGAATCACATGTCATTATAGAAATCAGTGGTCTGTTGAATCAATTCACTGCCATTCACAAAACCTCTTCTGTGGCCTAGTAAGTCCCAGGCCTCTTCTGTGGCCTAGGATAGTAAGTGTAGATTATATGCACAATTCAGAATCTGGAAGTAGGAAGTCATTCAAGGTTCTTTTCACTTATCTGTTTTATGAAATTATGTGAATTCTGAAATACTGCTCTTTTCACATACTTTTTTTTTTTTACTATGTTTTGTATGTAGTGGGGACGTATAGGGTGGATTGATTTACGCTTACTCTTATTTATGCCAAAAGTAACTTACCAGTGGTTTAGGATTTTGTACTGACACCTACTGCTGGCCTACTTAAGTATGTTTACTAACTGCACACAGCTTTCCATCTATTTTTTTTCCTGTCTTACACTAGACTACTACAACACATTAATATAATGGACATTCCCCAATTCACTTCTATATTTTATATACTAGAGAGCTGCTTGGACATTTATTTTTCTACTCTTATCTCATTGTGTTTAGGCCGGTTCATCGCACAAGTCCATACCACCTCTTTGGATTGTCTAGCTCTGCCTTCATTAAGTTGTTAAGTAGGCCTATCTATCTATATTGTGTGGTAAAACCGCAATATAAAGTTAATATATTAATATTTATCATGCATAATTCTGAGTGCAACCTTTATTCTTTTTAGAAACTGAATGGCTATTTGTTCGAGCAGTCTACAGGTGCATCATCACGTATGCGAATAAAGCCCCGCCTACTGCTTCAAAACGAAACCACCGGGTTAAACTCAAAGTATAGAGGGGCTTCAAAAATACACTAAATTAAAGTCTAACTGCGTTTATTCTTACAGAAAGTCGTGTATAACGTGTTATTTTGTAATAATAGCCATCAATCGACACAAAATGTGGGCCTGTGAACGTATTTTGTCATATTCAGGCCCCATATATTATGTTGCTTGGATCAGACACCTACTATGAAAGTTTTTGACAAATTTATTCAATATGGTTTGTTATATAGCCTACAGGCTACCCCGAAATGAATATCCAGTTAATCCTCATAAGCTACGTCACTTCTCATGACATCTTCACGACAGTAAGTGTTTTTTTAAAGTCTACTGTCAACAACTAGCGTGTTACGTCGATAACAAATAATGAACGATCAGTGCTGCACTCGTTTTCACTTGCTGCCATTTGTACAAGTGTCACTTTCCGCAAGCGAGAGCCGAGCGTATTTATTATCGGTCACTAGTGCGCACTAAATAACCAACTGCACCCTGACAACTAGTATCCTACAGAGACACAGACATGCTGACGAACTTGATATATGACACGAGACCGCATTCCCATCCCACCCGAAACTTTACGATGAAGGGAGAGCGTAAAAAACGACAAGCAGCTGCAGTCAGACAGTAGCGACCATCTCTTACCTTCTATGATGGGTCCATGTCGATGATGCGCATTGATTTTTACAAACAGTCTTGACCGAATTTGGGCTATTGAAAGTGATGGTTGTAGTAGCGGCACGGAATACGGAACTGCTTTCATTTGAGATGTTATGGGGAAGGGGCGGAGGACTTTCCCGTTCTTGTTTACGCATTGCTGTTTTATTCATTCCATGGCAGATTGTCTCTGATTGGACACAAACTAGGGCGCAGCCTTCAATTACCAGCTAGTCCGGTAACAGTTTAGAACCAGTTTATCAATGAAGACAGTGGCAGCCTTGTCAAGCTGGTGGATTCGTTATTACTGCATTACTAAGACCTGTACAAGGCAGGTCTGCTATTATAACAAGGCAGGTAGGCTACCTGCCAGTTCATGTAAGACTGGGTTGCATTAGCTAAGGAGAGGCATAAGTGGGTCAATATCACCATAGAGTGCATGCCTTTCAACCTTCACAACACTCACAAATTTTGATTTTAATTTACCATTCGCTTTTATGTCATGTCATAATAGTAGACACTCAAATACTATAATAAATATATTATCTGAGCTCCCACAATTTTTTTTTTTTTAATTATGGACCATTTTTTAGAGCATAAAGCATAGATATGTCCACACTGTCATGGACATATAAATGAATTAATAAAATCAATGGATTATATAGGTATGATTAAATTATTATTTTAAATATTATTTAAAAATACCAACATGACAGGGTGGATGAGCCCACGACAGGTGGACAAGCACACGACGGGGTAATAAAGCAGAACACAAAAAGTATGACAAAATATGAAACAATGCTCAAGTGTGCCAAGAAAACTTTTCCACACCATTACACCACCAGCAGCAGCCTGCACAGTGGTAACAAGGCATGATGGATCTACGTGGCGACAGGGTGGACATTTTGGAACAATGACAGGGATTTTGAGCTTCAATTAGCATATTAGCTTACAACAAACTGGGACTAGGTAAATAGTTAGTCTGGTTGTTGAAGAGAACTTGGTATATTAAAACGTACATATTTGAAAAGTATTGTATTTGAATCACTTCCAGTATATTTTATGCCGACAGGGTGGACATGTTAAGCTTTGGCAAAACAAGTAAGCAAACTCTTATGAAGAAAATTTGTTAGTTGTAAAATCAGCAGCTACTGACCTCAGCAGTTGAATTTCCCGCCACTAAAAAGATACAACAATCTGTTGTCCTGATGTCACTAATGGGAGTGGCCTATTCTTAAAGGGGCAGATTCCACAATACGACAGGGTGGACAACCATTTAAGGGACATGGACAAACTTCTTTTTATTAAATAAAAATATTGTTTTTATTATAAACTGATCAATACACTAAATTTGAGTAATATCTTATTAAACAAAATATTAATAGGAAAAATTAAATTAAAAAACAAATAAGATTGGACCATTTTACTCTCATTCAAATTTGATGAGCAGTGCCTGGGGGACATAGCAAAATAACATACATCCTCTTGTACAAAACTATAGAAAATCTTGAAAATGTATCTAAAGAGCCAAATAATGCTACTGCTATGAATAAAAAACTTAGCCTTATATAAAACACCCTTTCATAGTCATTTGTATGTTAAGTTATAATGGAAAATCAGTTATTTATGTTCAGGACACCAAAAGGCACCCTACAGTGATATTGACCCAAGTAATAATGTTTTAACATGTCCTTCTCAACCCCCCTTAATGTATACAAATTTCCCTTTATATATTTTTCACAGCATCCCACTAGAATAAAAGAAGAAAGATATTTTAGGTAAAAATATATGATGAGTAAAACAAATTTAAACTCTCACAAAACAAAAATAGGCAATACAAATTAGTGTTCAGTATGCACATTACTGCATGCTCAGATGTTTCATTTGTGTGACAACAAGGAACTATCACCGAAATATCTCATTGAAATGTGGCTGTTGTAAAATTCCTACATTCGAGAACATATTGTTGGTAATAGAACATATTTCACAAAAACTAGACAAGAAGCACTTGACTGCATAAAACAAGTGGACTCTGACCATAATGGAACTGCAAATGTGAGGATGAATTTAATCCCTAAATTAACATTATCTGACAATTAGCAATTAGGACTGCATGTAAAATGCACTGAGAATAACTATTTTAAAACTATGATGAGGAGGATTTACACATTGCACAGTCCTTGGCAATGAATAATCATCAACAATCTTTTCCACTTAATTAAATATGTTTAAACTCCTAATCGTAATCGATCGGACCCGGACCTGGAAAATTAAGTAAACTATGTAATGTAAATGAACAAGCTGTAAAAAGGTTTTCAAGAAACTGCAGAACTCTGTGTTCTGTTCTTTCTAACTAACAATTTGTTGGCAGACTGGTGTAGAGAAAGTTCTCTGAATCCCTCATTAGAAAGCATACCACACATTCCAGTCCCACTTCTGTCTGCTCAATCAGCACCTCACATCAGTCACACTGTGAAACTGTGGAACTAATCATCAGACAGCACTAATATGTACATATCTGTTGCATGAAAGACTTGGCCTATACCTGAGAAATCTAAAGCAAACCATACAATGCAGAAACACAATCTGTATTGCCTTACTTTCAATATGTTGAATAGAAGAACACTTTCCATAAATAAAGTACAAAAGAGGACCTGAAAATGAATGAATGATTGAATGAATGTAACTGGGTTGTATGAAAAATGTGACACAGGTAAATATGAATCTCATGTCAATATATTGTCTAAATTTTGAGATTGTGGTATAATTTTAATTGCTGAAACTGGGAATGGCCAAAAACACAATTTAACAAGGGAGTAAATGAGAATGTCTCAAACTGATTTAATGCATTAAAGGGTACATATCATGCTTTTAAATCATTCATTTTTACTTATAAATCATACATTTGTGGTCTATATAAAGCATAACTGCAATGCTTGGGTCTGAATTACTCATTATTATAGCTCCACAGGCCCCTTTTCTACCCCTTTTCTGATGTGTTTCTGTGAGCAAGTCGTTTCAATGTGGCCCCTTTAAATAAAAAGGTGTACCGTCTTACTTACTAATTTAGAGGTCTTTAGAATCGCGTGGAAAGACAGTATGTCACGTTACAAAAGGCTCTAAAAACAGCCAGGGCTGACCATCTCCGCAAACTAATAGAAAATAACCAAAATAATCCAAGGTTTTTATTTAACACCGTGGCTAGACTAACAAATAAACAGACATCACCAGAGCAAAATATACCGTTACAGTTTAGCAGTAATGATTTTATGAATTACTTCAATGAGAAAATAGAAAGCATCCAAAACACAATTATAAATGTACAATCCTCTATGGTGTCTTATGATTCAGCCTCAATTATGGCCTAGGGCTGCACGATTAATCGCACGATGTTGATATGCGCATCTAATCATTAAAGGGGTCATATAATGCCATTTTTGTACAAGTTAATATGAATGTTAGGGTCTAAATGAAAATTTTGTAATATACTTTTATTAAAAATTCTCATTAGTATTTTAAGAAAACACCATTTTACCTGGTCAAAATCAGCTCTTGTTTTCAGCAAGCCATTTCAGTGCATTTCCCTTTAAATAATAAACCCCGCCCCTCTGTTCTGCGGCCGTGAACCAGGCGTGAACGCACGTGGAGTGTTGCCTTGACAACACTTGAAGGTTTTGGACAGAGAATGAAAGCGCGAGTCTCTGAGGACACATCTGTGCAACCATATCAGTTTGAACTGGAGTAACTGTTCACCGGAACAAGATGACGGCCGTAAAGAAGTTCGACGGTTAAGGCTTGAGGACGTTTCTGAATGGTTGGTTAACCTAATGTTACTTTGATCTATCTTTGTATGCACTGGCAGGGTAGAGTAGTGAGATACAAATGCTGTGTTTACTGATGTGTAAGGTAGTTCATTCACAGACTGACAACTAATGGTCATGTAAACTTTTCCCCATCCTTTTGCAAAGATTAAAAAAACTTTAGGTGCAGAGGGAACATAAATAGTGGGTAGCCTACCGATTATTTTTTCAGGAGCAGCTTCTTAGCAAAACTAGCTTTATTCTGATCCTTGTTTATAAAGCAGTCTGCTGAGAAATGATTCGCGCAAACATGAACGCATTGACGTTGATTGTTGGCAATATTCCCTTCGTAAACAAAACTCAGCCACTGCGTCCTCAGTGGTTCGGTTTTAGGAACATCATTTATGAATGATTTCTGTGTTTGTTATTGCACCCAAGAACAGAAAAACACAATTGCATAGACGCCATTCTGCTCCAGTGTATCAACAATGACGGACTATCTTTATGATGACAGCTCGCTCAGGGCGGGTCTGTGTTGAAACACTGCTGTCAATCAACAACCGCAGGAGGGGCGTGCGACCGTGTGACGTCACACGGCCCGATTTGAGACAGGGGAAAACATATAAGGAGATTAAAACAAAACCACTGGATGGATTTTTATCATTAAATGATGGTTGTGTACAGGCACTGACAACACACATTGCAGTACAATCAACTTGTAAAAGTGCATGTACCATTATATGACCCCTTTAAGCCGGTTCCTTGATTAGCAGTAAACCACCTTCACCTGCTTTCAGATGGAGCGGCATTTACCACAAAGAGCCGTAATTACCTGACAATCTGAGCCATATCGCATTAAATATCGCTGGCGATACGTCCTCCGATATTAACGCGATTTGGCTCAGCTTGTCAGTAAGTTACGGCTCTTTGTAGTAAATGCCGCTCCATCTGAAAGCAGGTGAAGGTGGTTTACTGCTAATCAAGGAACCGGCTTTAATGATTAGATGCGCATATCAACATCGTGCGATTAATCGTGCAGCCCTATTATGGCCCCTCTAGAACAACTACACTGCTTTACAACGATAGGACGGGAAGAGCTGAATAAACTTATCATTGCTTCTAAACCAACAACATGTTTATTAGATCCAATACCCACTAAACTACTGAAAGAAGTGTTACCTGTAGTGGAAGAGCCTCTCCTCAATATTATTAACTCGTCTTTATCTTTAGGTCATGTTCCAAAAATATTCAAGCTGGCAGTAATAAAACCTCTCATTAAGAAACCGCAATTAGATCCAAATAACTTAGCAAATTACAGACCCATTTCAAATCTTCCATTTATGTCAAAAATACTAGAAAAAGTTGTGTCCGCTCAATTGTGCTCTTTTTTGCAAGAAAATGATATCTATGAAAAATTCCAGTCAGGATTCAGACCGCATCATAGTACAGAAACTACGCTAGTTAAAATTACAAATGATTTACTTCTAGCTTCTGACCAAGGCCGTATCTCAATACTAGTCCTACTTGATCTTAGCGCTGCGTTTGACACTATAGATCATAAAATACTCTTGGATCGACTACAAAACTACACTGGTGTTCAGGGACAGGCATTAAGCTGGTTTAGATCGTACTTATCAGACCGTTCTCATTTTGTTTGTTTAAATGGGGAAAAATCAAAGATAACGCCAGTAGACTATGGAGTACCGCAAGGATCGGTTTTAGGCCCTCTGCTATTCTCAATGTATATGCTGCCACTTGGTAATATTATAAGAAAACATGGAATTAACTTCCACTGTTATGCTGATGATACTCAATTATATATTTCATCACGACCAGACGAAAACACTAACTCATCTAAATTGACCGAGTGTCTCAAAGATATAAAATGCTGGATGACGCGTAATTTCCTGCTATTAAATTCAGATAAAACGGAGGTATTACTTATTGGTCCAAAAAACTACTCACAAAACCTCTTACAATACAACTTTAATATAGATGGATGTCCTGTTACTTTATCCACTACAGTAAAAGACCTGGGTGTTATACTAGACCGCAACTTGTCTTTCGAAAATCATATTTCATATGTTACAAGAACAGCCTTTTTCCACCTTCGAAACATTGCTAAGCTACGTAACATGCTATCTGTTTCTGATGCAGAAAAGTTAGTACATGCATTTATGACCTCGAGACTAGATTACTGTAATATTTTATTAGCCGGTTGTCCTGCATCCTCAATAAACAAGCTACAGTTAGTCCAAAATGCAGCCGCTAGAGTTCTTACTAGGTCAAGAAAATACGATCATATTACACCGATTTTATCATCTCTACACTGGTTACCTATTAAGTTCCGTATCAACTACAAAATACTACTACTGACCTATAAAGCCCTAAATGGTTTAGCTCCAATGTACTTAACGGACCTTCTTTCGCCCTACAATCCACCGCGTTCTTTAAGATCACTAAATTCAAGGCTTCTGGTCATTCCTAGGATATCTAAGTCCACTAAAGGAGGGAGGGCGTTCTCGCATTTAGCTCCAAAACTCTGGAATAGCCTTCCCGATACGGTACAGAGGCTCTGACTCGCTGACACAGTTTAAAACTAGACTAAAGACGCATCTCTTCAGTCAAGCATTCACATAATGCTTACCTTTTAGTCCTCTGTTATGCCATACAGAACCGTTTGCCGCTGAAACTGCTTAACACACCAGTGGGGCTCGACAGCCTTTTAGACAAACGGGTCGACACGTTCGGCATGTATGGTTGGCTTGCGGAGAGTTTGTGAGATAGTGATTTTCTAACACCGACTCTTGTATAATGGAAATCATTCTGAACATCAGCTATGCTAATTATTTTCCATCTGCCTTTCTGCTGTTATCTCGGGACATTTGTCCCGAGAAAATGGCGTTCGTCAGGTCCAGTTTGTATCCAGCCTCTCACGGGGATCTCAGATGCCCCAACGCCTGTGAAGAGACGACTCAACGCTGGCGATATGTTATGGCTCCGTATTATATATAAACAATATTTATATTTAATATTTATATAAAAACAATATGAATGTAAGCCAGAGGAGAACTGGCCCCGACTGAGCCTGGGTTCTCCCAAGGTTTTTTCTCCATCCAATCTGATGGAGTTTTGGTTCCTTGCCACTGTCGCCTTGCTTTGCCTTGCTTTTGGCTTGCTTAGTTGGGTTTATTTAACATTTAACAATATTATTTATCTGTGTTGTACTACTGTCATGTTATCACTGTGAAGCTGCTTTGATACAATCTGTATTGTGAAAAGCGCTATATAAATAAATGTGAGTTGATCTTGACTTACCCCGCCAGCTCTCCAGGTCGCTGAGTTCACGGTCAGTTCAACTCAGGTTCAACTCTCTGCGTTCGGCCATTATTGTAGTTTGATAAGAGATACGATTACTATAGCTTCAAAAAACATTTTTATTCACATGTTAACAAAATGTCAACAACTGAAGACTTGTCCACCAAGCCTTACATATTCGAGCCAGAGCGAGCGATTTGAAAAAGATGACGACGATGAACCTGACGATGATGAACGAGTCTTCATATGGAGGCAGGTATGTATAAGTTAACTATGTTGTGTTATAAGTGAAAGTCGACTATTTCTCTAAACAAGCACACTGACAAGATAAATGACTGCGGTCTGATCTTACCACTAAAAATCTGTATTGATAATAAAATTATAACTTACGTTTAGAAAGCATCAGGAAACACAGCAGCTGAAGGAATTTACCCGATCAGCAAACCCTTCTGTATACTGGCTGAGGTTGTTGAAGTGGGGATCCTTGAAGTGCTTCACTACATCCAACAACCGAACATTTTGACTAGCCCTCTCATAACTTCTGCATCATTGAGCTTGGACTACAAAATCGGAGCGAGAAATAATAATGGCGGATTTCTCGTAGTGTTGGACCGGTAGTCAATGTCCTTATTTGTCAGTTCCGCTGCAAATACGGTGACGTACTTGCTCAAAAAACGTCATAGACAACAGAAAAATCTGAACAGGTTGAAAAATATGACCAAAACAGAATATAAAGATATAAACGAAGCACCTGAAGAGAATAATTTCATCTTTTCTGTAATTATAAACACTCCAAATCTACAACAAAATGCATTTAAGGGCTAAGAAAGTGGATTTTGCATGATATGTCCCCTTTAATTCCATTTACATTTGGTCTTACTCTTAGGTTTGATACACACTTTTCCTTTATGGGGGCATACTTGGATTTCACAAGGATATAATAAATTCATTATTAAAATAAACATAAACAATATAAATGTAACTATTTAATATTTATTGCATGAAAATTATTTAATTTGCACAAATTATAAATTACAACTGTGTCCGTTGTCTTTTCTGCCACAAGTAACGATTTATCTGCTTTTGAGTTATTTTATTAAAAAGGTTCATGTAATTGTTTAAAGTGTCTTTAAAGACAAAGAAAAATCTACTCGGTTACTATTGTAACCTCAGTTCCCTGAGAGAGGGAACGAGTATTGTATACGCAATACTCGTTCCCTCTCTCAGAGATCTGAGGTTACGACAGTAAGCGAGTTCCCTTTCGAACAGTGACTTCGTATTGCGTATACGCAGTGGGGACCCTGAGCTGACAGAACAAGCCAGAACCCACTAATATATATGTATACATACATATATAACCATATAACAGACCAGACACTGTCAGACCTGAATAATATATGCAGGGAAGGAACCTCCATATTATAGAATTTCATAAATGTGGAAGGTGAGGACCAGCCAGCCACATCACAAATATCTTGAATGGGAAACCCAGATGACCAAGCCCACGGTGAGGCCATGCCTCTAGTCCAATGGGCATTGATACCTATGGGACAAACCTGACCCACTGAAGCATAAGCCAAAGAAAATCCACTATCCATCTAGACAGTCTTTCCTTAGTGACTGGATTACCCTTGGATCAGCCACCAAAGCAATCTAAAACGTCACCAATCTGTCTAAAAGACGCAGAATGGTCTAGATAGATTCTTAGCGCCCTTACCGGGCAGAGAGAGATAACCATAGGTTTGAGAACGACTCTGGACTCATCTGTTCCAAACTCCAAACATGCAGGGCTCACGGATAGAGCCTGCAGATCTCCTACTCGCTTGATAGAGGCCAATGCCAACAGGAGAGCAGTCTTTAGCGAGAGTGGTTTTAGATCAACCGACTGGAGCGGCTCAAAAGGTGGTCCCTTCAGAGCCCTAAAGACCGTGGAGAGGTCCCACTGTGACACCAAAGGGGGCCTGGAGGGGTTAATCCTCCTGGCGCCTTTCAGAAACCTTACCACCAGAGTATTTCTACCAAGTGACTGGCCCCTGGTCCCTTGGCTCTGTTTATCATCAAAACAAAAATAAATGACAGAATAGGTGGATGAGGGCAAGGGTGATCCTCGCTCGCACAGGCCAATGAAACTCCTCACACAGGCCAATGGAATCAGATGATCTGTTGTCCCGCTCGCTCTGATGCGGGACAACAGGTCATCAAACTGGGTGCAGGAAAGGCGGAAGTAGGCTACTGCTGACAGTGGCCGTCATCTAGGCGCAGCTCCTGGAGCAAGCAAATGGTTAACGCGCCAAACGGTTCGCCTCCGAAGGATCTGGTGGATACAAATACGGCGACGATGATTCCCAGAGCAAATACAGAGTAGTTTCCGGTTCTGATTCCAGTTCCCATTCAAATAAAAAATATTAGTAAGAGAAAAATCCACAATCTTTTTTTTTTTTTTTGTTTATTTCTTATCGTACTTGACAAATGAGTTTAACAGACTGGTAATGTAAACAAATTCAACATATTATTAAGCAATCACACAAAAGATGTGTGTAGAACAGATTATTTTAAAAAAATGGTTTGAATGATTGATTCATAAAGACTTTAATTATTTCATTACTGGATAAATTGGCCCTAAATAGAAGTTAATAAACAGAACTCCATGCGTCTTGCGGAAGAACAATGTTGCCGGAGCTACTTTCTCTGTTTATGTCCATGACGTGTCACGCAGGCATTGGGCTACTCCGCAGCGGCTGCGATCCGCCGGCCAGTCTAAACAAGAAAGTCAGAGTATTAACACTTATTACAGGCTTTATGTAGTGATTCAAGATAAGACAAAAACACGGTTTGAAAAAAAAGCATTCATGATGCACTCGCTCATTGCATGCATTTTGTAAATTCTGACCACACAAAATTTATGGACTGCATCTGTTTTGACTACTACCGTCAATGTTTACTCAAACTATAATCTCACTACCAACCCTAATACAGAGTAGTGACTCTCTTGATGAATGCTCGATCAACAGAAAAAAAGATGGCCGCCAAGGGTTTTGATTCTGACGCGTGTAAATTTCACTTCAAACTTTTGTTTTTACACTCGATAAATTTCGCTCTTGATGCAAATGGAGTGTTCAAAGTGTTCAAGCGCATAACTAGAGCGCGGTATGTGCGAATTTAACACGCTATTCACGTCTGGTGTGAATGCACAGTAAGACCCTGTCAGACAGGTCCCCAGGTACCCGTTCAGGGGCCACATAAATCGGGACGGGAATGCCATATCGTTCCGTTGGCCTGTGTGAGGAGATCATTCCTCAATGGAACAGGCCATGGAATAGTGTCTGACAAACTGAACCAGCTCTGGAAACCACAGTCTGGACTCCCAGAGCGGAGCCACTAGAAGGACTGGGCCTCCGTTCTCCCTGACTCGTTCGATGACCTGTGGGATCAACGAAAATGGGGGAAAGGCATAAAGGGGGCGGCTGGGCCAGGAGTGAGCAAGCGCGTCCCTGTTCTTCGACAACACCCTGCAGTGGGTGTTGGCTCTTGAGGCAAAAAGGTAGACTCTTACTAATATGTTCACCTGTTTATGAAAAGGATCATCTATATTCACAAGCTGAAGTCTCTGTGGTCCCTACTCTCCTGCCTTCAAGGGTCTCAGATGTTTAATGCAAGAGGCTCATGACCTGTTGCTCTGCCGATTACTCAAATGCTCAACTGTAATATGACTGCTAAAAATGTCTGTCATCAACATTGAATAATATTTTATTTGACATTAAGCATCACTTAATGTGATGAAAGATTTGAAAACATGCCTTGCATTCAGTAACTCTGATGTATAAACATGTACCAGTATAAAGTTCATGTTTCATATTCCATACTAATATTGCTCAAGGTATGCTGTACCAGAGCTGGGTGGTGACAAGTTCAACACACACACGTGCCATAGTAGATAAATCAGTCAGAGTGTGCACCTGACTGAAAACTAAAAGCATGACGTTAATGTGATACATGCCTTCAGATTAGAGGAACACTGAACAGTTGTTAAAAAAAGTATTTTTAAAACATGTTTAGATATTTTTATGGAAATACAGAAAAACAATACTGTTTAAAATGAGAAAAGATTTAATAAAAAGATTAAAGATGACAATAAAATCCCATGGTTTAAGAAAAAGTCTAAAATGGTAAGGCAAAAGCAAAAGATGATTTGAAGTGGTCTCTTTACTGAAAAACTGTGTACAGCATTGCGTGAGCGTGTCAGACCTCAGGTCATTAAAGAGCAGGTAGAGGCTTTTACACAGTCCAGAAATGGTTGCTAGGTATTCAAGCAGCGTATTAAGTTACATATCATCTTTTACAAGCATTTTAATAACATGCTGAGAATGAGGACAGATAAAAACACAAGATGGAAGCTTCACTGCACATATCAAATATCCTACTGACCCATGGCCTAAATACATCAACAAAATACATATGTAGAAGTCTCATTTTTATCTGATTAGATTGATTCCCTTATCAATGAAACTTCCTCTCGATTTCAACTGCTTTTTTACCTGCAAAATTAACGTGTAAATATTTGAATGTACATAAGATCTCTTCCACCAGGCACTTTGTTTTTCTGAGTTATTGTATTGTTAACTTGATTGGCAGGACTGTTCAGGACTGTTCAACTGGTGCATTTGTAATAATTGTTTATGGTTCATTGAATAAGCATCAGAAACACTCCTTAAACCCTGCTCAATAAAGATCTGTGAAATCCTGCCCTCAGACCAGTAAACACATCAGAGAAGAGATGACATACCATTATTTTGATGAAAGATTATGAGGGCTCATGGTTTAAAAAGAAAAAGGATGTCCATGGATAAATCATTTATAACAGAAAATATGTGCAGTTTTTCATAAAAAATAGGAATTATCCATTTCGATTTCATTGTGATTTTAATGATACAGATAGAGAAGGGTTTAAGCAGTGGTGAGAAACTTCAGTTCACAATTCACAGAAGTTTGATTCGATTTGAAAGCGGTGTTTGCAAAGTCAAAATATTTGATTTGATTCACAATATAGATTAATTACAGTTTGAAAGGTTTTCAATTTGTTTATTTAAAAAAAAATATTTATATGATTTTTAAATTAACAACCCACTAAATACATTGTAGTGTTTTAAAAAAATGTTATTTTATACATACATTTGTTAAATATATTTAATCCGATTATAAATATACAGAAAGCATTACACCAATATTATAATTTTATATATCCAACTTGTTGAACTCTTGACACAGTTAAAGAAATACGTTAAATGCGCTAATCTTCCATTTGTATTTTTTGACTTACTGAGACTCCAATGACATTATGTTGTACTCTTCATGATGCTGATGATACAAACAAATATTAGGTATTATGGAGATATTCTCGGTCTAACACCACTGAAATATTCTGCTTGTTAAAATATATTATAAGTAGCCTCCCACAGTGCTTAAGAAAACTTTGAAAATGGAACTCAGTTAGACATGGTACAATGTCACTATATTCATTTTAACATATAAATTCTTTAAATCTGCATCATTTCTCAGATTTATAGACCATGAACATGTGACAAGTCAACCATATGTGACTCATTACTCTAAGTGATTCATGGGCTGCTCCATTTAAAATAGTCACAGGGTGTGACAATTTTACCTACTCTCGTAACAGATGTAAGTGATAAAACCCAGAAGAAAACAGCCTCATAAATGAAGACAGCTCCCCTAATATATGAGACAGTCAAAACTGATTATGATGTTATATTCATAACTTCATAAACATTTCCTGTCATCTTGTGTGTGTATTATGTGAAATGGTGTTCTGTGATTTCAGCTCTGTGGACAACTGTAACTCATCCTTGGAGGCAAGGGGTTCTGGTGGCACCTCAAGTTTACATTTACATTTATTCATTTACCTGACGCCATTATCCAAAGCGACTTACAATTGCTATATATGTCAGAGGTTGCACACCTCTGGAGCAACAAGTGGTTAAGCGTCTTGCTCAGGGACACATTGATGTCTCACAGTGGATTCAAACCTGGGTCTCTCACACCAAAGACAAGTGTCTTAGCCACTGTGCCATCACCATCCCCTAGTTCCCCTCAGGTTTCATTTACATTACGTCAAATGTCTCCCAAAAGCATTTAACTTCTTTTTTACACCCTCAGCGCCACCCAAAATTTGACCTCACAGTGACAAGGGACACCTTAGATGTGGGAGTCACTGAACAGGACACCTCCTCCAACTGTCGCCATCACATATATAAGTGACTCTTGGCTCAGATGCTATAGTTTTGACACAAGGAATTTTCACAAGGAAAAGTAAAGTCATGGGAATCCTGCAGGTCGATGAACTGGTAGGCACTTCTGTATGTCTTTTTAAAAAGCATTGTTTTTTTGTGTTTATATACAGTACTGTGCAGAAGTCTAGGCACACTAGTATTTTCGCCTCAAAGAAATGGTTTTAAACCAGATATTTATATATTTTGTTGTAGTGTCTCAGTAGGAAATATCAGTTTACATTTCCAGACATTAATTGTGCCATTAATTGTAATAATCCAGTGAAAAACAGCCAATGCTCCACACGGAGGTTCGGATCTCACCGTCTGAAATTATATGAAGAAACAGAAAAAATAGAGACTAAGACCAGAAGAACTGCGGCAATGTTTTGAAGGTAGTGCCTGCCTGCCTGCAAAGCTACAGTACTGTGAAAAAGCACTTGTGTAAAAATGCTGTAAATGAGAATGTTTTCAAAAATAATGTCATAATATATAAATATAATAAATATAAACATAAATATATTTTATTAATCAGCTAACTTTTATTAGTTAACTATTATTAACTGTTATTAACTTTTAACAGTTAACTAAATCAAATCAATAGGTGTACCCTTTACGTTTAAAACAGCTTTTGTCCAGGTATTGCACATAGTTTTTATTTTTGCAGTTTTTTTCAAGCGTCTATGGAAACATTGCCGCAGTTCTTCTGGTCTTAGTCTCTGTTTTTCTGTTTCTTCATATAATTTCAGATGCACTCGAATGATGGTGAGATACGACCTCCGTGTGGAGCATTGGCTGTTGTCAGAATCCTTGTGCATTCAAAAATTTCACTGGATTATTACAAATAATGTCTGGAAATGTAAACTGATATTTCCTACTGAGACACTACAACAAAATATATAAATAACTGTCTTAAAACCATTTCTGTGAGGCGAAAATACTAGTGTGCCTAAGACTTCTGCACAGTACTGTATATATATAGTTTAAGTTGATGCGTTTGGTTCAAGATTCCAGTTTCCTCTGTGAATCTCGGAATTTTAGGTCCTAATCTCCTGCTTTCCTTAGCTCAAAATTTGTGTTGTAGTTTTTTTGTTTAGTTTTTTTTTTTTTTGTACAAAAGATATATTGGGGCAGTTGTGGCACTGCTACTGCAATGTACTCACTGCTTCTAATGTGTGCACTAACTTAGATGGGTTAAATGCAGAGGACAAATTTCGAATACTGGCTTACCGATGTCATGCCAATTCACTACAGATAATACCAGGCCAACTTATATTATTTGAAGTATTTGAAACTCGTTTTCCAAACGGCTTCAAACAGCTTAAAGAAATCTGAAAGGAGATGGATTATATCTCTTTATCTATATATATTTATACATAACAATGCATTTTCTGTGTTTTATAATGGATGATTCATCCAAAAATGATGGGTTCCATCCAAACCATGACTTGCTTTCTTGCATGGAACACAAAATAAGATATTTTTAAAATACAATTTATGATTTGGTTACAAACATTAAATAATGTAAAATATGTTTGTGCACTGCTGATTTCTTTGGTTATCATTTTATAGTTTTTCTTATTTTTTATGCTATTTTATTTTAGGTTACAGACATAACAAGTGGAAACAAAGAGCAAAAGGATGTGGAACAAAAATATCCTTCTGAAGAATGCAAGATCTCTGTTTACCATCATCTGAAAAGCCATAATAATCTTCAGAGTGACAGTGAAGATGGTTTTAGTGTAAGATATAAACATGCATTTGCATTCATCAGCAAGGATGTGATTAGAAGT
The DNA here is from genome assembly GCA_030378365.1 of Hybognathus amarus. NCBI lineage: Eukaryota > Metazoa > Chordata > Actinopteri > Cypriniformes > Leuciscidae > Hybognathus > Hybognathus amarus. Next base: position 79,589 of record JAQIUQ010001151.1, on the reverse strand, counting down.
GTATATTCTTTGGCATATTAAATGATTTTGCAGACTGACAACATCACAAATGACCTCCAGGATATTCTACAAGGGAGTCAGAAGATACAAATCAGTACACCAGTCTACAAAATAAAGTCTGAACAAGAGATAGTGAACAATGGTCATTTTGCTTCAGAATAATCCTATTAATAAGAGATTTCAATCCCTGAAATAATCATATCTCACTGTCACAGAATGATTTTGTTGATGAGGATGACTTCCTGAAGGCAGCCCTGGATAACAAATTGCCAATGATCAAAAGTTACCTTGCCAGAGGTGCGGACCCAAACGCATGTGATAATGTGAGTTTACCCAACACAACGAATACAAGTCAACTGTTAGCATTAAAGGACTAAAAGGACTGCTCAGTTTTTTTTCTTTCTTTTTTTTCTAGTTCAACCGTACAGCTCTACACAGAGCTTGTTCACAAGGAAACTTGGAGATTGTGAACACGCTGCTGGAGGCCGGGGCTTCAATTGAAAATAAGGACAAGGTAACTTATAATGAATTAGCCTGACTGCGTCAGACTTTGTACTTCCACTCTATTTCAGTTTTGCTCCTGCACTCACTCAGTCTGAGACATCGACATGTCTCTCAGTTTTCTTTCGGCCTGAAAACAGCCGGCCAATCAACAAACAGAGGCCGGGCTGAGAGCAGTGACGTAGACACTAAGCACGGAGTTTAAAGGGATAGTTCACCCAAAAATGATAATTCTGTCAGTATTTACTCCTCCAGTATTTATTCCGACCTCGTAAGACCTTCGTTCATCTTTAATTAAGATATTTTTGATGAAATCTGAGAGCTGGATCACTCCTCCATACTAGTCCATAGGCTTCTTCAGGGATTGAAACTTGCCAGCCTCGAAAAGTTATTTTACACATCATTAAAATAGTCCAAGTGACTACAGTGGCTCAATCGGTAACGGTAACACTTTACAATAAGGTTCATTTATTAAACATTAGTTAATGTATTAACTAACATGAACTAACCATGAGCAATACATTTGTTACTGTTTTTGTTCATCTTTGTTAACGTTAGTTAATACAAATCCAGCTGTTCATCGTTTGTTCATGTTAGTTCACAGTGCATGAACTAATGTTAACAAGATTTTAATAAAGTATTAGTAAATGTTGAAATTAACATTAACAAAGATTAACAAATGCTGTAGAAGTATTGTTCATTCTTAGTTAATATTAACTAATGTAGTTAACTAATGAACCTTATTGTAAAGTGTTACCATCGTAACTTCAAGCGATGAGAATACTTTTTGTGCGCAAAACAAACAAAAATAACGACTTTATTTCAACTATTCACTTCCTTCTCTATGCACCTCTAGTCAGTTAACGTAGTGTGATAGCATAGAGTTATGTCACACGTAGGCTCACTTTTGGTTCGACGCTGTGTCATGTGTGATTATGCGTGCTGACGTGCAATAACAGAGGTAGAAAGAGAAGTAAATTAATAGTTGAAGTAAAGTCATTATTTTATTTGCGCACAAAAAGTGTTCTCGTTATTCGATAAACTTGAGCCATTGTAGTAACTTGACTATCTTAATAATGTCTTTAATAACTTTGAGGCCAGCAAGTTTTCAATTCCTCAGAAGCCTATGGTGTTCGGGTCTGTTGGACCCGTTTTCATTTTTTATCAAAAGAAAAATTATACGATTATTTTTCCAAACTCAGACTCATTGGCCTTGGCTCATTTTATTTTTATAAATCTAATTTAAAAGTTATTGCATTAACAAGAACATAATAAACTTACAGAGATTCACTCTGTATTAAACGGCTACATTCATAATATTATCAGGGAAACAACAAAAAGAGGAAACAATTTAGGGGATAATTTGCAAGAAATCAGCCTAACCAAGAGAAAATGATTAAAGAAATTCTATATATTCATTTTGCATCTTCTAGGGCCTCAAAATAACAAATTGGTTCAGTTTTAAATTAATTCATGAACATAATTTTAATGATCTTTGATCTTTAAGTGCAGGGTGTTATCACTATTATCTCACTTCGTTTTATGCCCTGCAGTTCTGGTTGCACCAAATTTCGTTTTCTAAATTAAAAAAAAACAAACAAAAAAAACTGACTGCTGCTTATATAAATTCAAATATTTTCTCAATTTTCATTATGTCAGGTGTATGTGTAAATTGCTTTTTCTTATTTAAATATAATTACAAAAAATGAGAGCATGCCATTCCTCCTTGGTACATCTATTGTGTGGATACAAATTTGGATAATATCAGTGGAACATAATTCTTCCTCTTATGGTTGTTTAAATAGCTTCAAGCAACTGAAATTCACTGGGCTTGTCGTAGCGGCCAGTTTGCCAGTGCTGGAAATTCTACTTAAACATGGGGCAAAACTGGATTCCAGAGACAAGGTAGAAGTAGTTATTCAAACTGCAAATTTTGTTTTAATGATATAGCTGGTGTGGTCTGACATACTGTCTCTTTTGGTCACTCTTGGCATCCTTAGCTTGGCAGCACTCCCCTTCATGTGGCAGTCAGGACAGGACAATATGAATGTGCTGAACATCTCATACACTGTGGCGCAGACGATTAACGCTAAAGACATCATGAAATCAGGCAACACAGACTTAGAAGTCATAAAATGGTAAATTATTACTTTAATGGCACTTAAATGTTATTCTGTATCAGGAGGGTGACACACCACTGCACGATGCTGTCAGGCTGAATCGTTTCCAACTGATCCAGCTTCTTCTGATGCACGGAGGAGACTAAAACTCAAGAATTGTGTAAGAATTTTTAAATGTATTGTTTAGTCAATATACTATTATCCTGTTGCTGATGTATTAGGTTACTGATATATGGTAATATTTACATTGGGTGTAGCCATTCAATGCATAGCTGTCTAAATGACAGCTACTTATTAAAAGGGACAGTTCACCCTGTACAAGTTTCTTTGTTCTAATGAACAACATTTTTTTTGAAGAATGGTGGTAACCAAACCATCAGCCATTGACTTCCATAATAGGAAAAAAAACATTATGGAAGTCAATAGCTATTGTCAACTGTCTGATTTACCAACATTCTTTAAAATAGCTTCCTTTGCAGTTCAACAGAATAAAGTAATAGAGGGAATGCATTCACGTGACTTTCCCGCTGGAACAACCCCTCTCAGCCTGACCGAGTGGCAAAAGATCTGCTGCGTGACTGGATTTAATAGGGGAAACTGCGAAAATGCGACTAAAACGAACAATTTTATCAATTTAAATTAAATGTTGGACTCAATATAGTGTTCCTTACAACTTACTAAAGAATCGTGATCCATGGATATTGACATGCAGCCAATAATCGTGTTGCCTGACATTTATGTTTGCCTGATTTCGAACACCGGGAAATAAAAGCAATATAGACCTAAACATAAAGCAAATTTGCCTGTGAACGTTTTATATAAATACAATATAGGTTTAAATCCACAAGTGATTACTTATTTTATATATATATATATAGCCTATATATCAGTCGCAGCCCTAAAACTGTATCTGTTTTTTTAGTCAGTGTTTATTAAGAAACATCAAATAATGCAGAATATGGAATGATACATATTTAATTGATGAGTTGTTAATATATATATATATATATATATATATATATATATATATAACAATACAAAATATATGGGTATGGTTCTACAGCTAAATTCAGCATATTGACACAAAATGAAAACTGCAAATCCACCTATCGCTGACTGGAGTTCCAGTTGTTTCTATGAATTGCAGTGATCCATTTGCTCCTCTTTCTATCGCAGTCTGTAAAAATATACCTCCGATTTTGTCAAATCCAGTTGTACAGTCGAATCGCAAAAGCTCTTTCCCACTTTATATGTGTTGTGTTTGTTTTTCACGGCATTCACGCTGAACACATATACAGCCGCTCAGTCTTTTTGCCACTCACTGTGAGGAACTGCAGCACTCCGGCCGAGAGGTGACGTCACGCGCATTCCCTCTGTTCATAAAGGTTTGGAACAACAATGGTAAGAAAATCATAACAATTTTCGATTTTGGGTGAACTATCCCTTTAAGCTGTGTGCAGTGCCATCTTCTGGTAATTATGCAAAAAAAAAATTTTAGTTGACATTTTTGAGTCCTTTCACTATTGTTTGATCACACTTGCCATTGATTTGTTTTTCTTCAGGAGGGAAAGTACCCAATGGACAGTGTTTGTGAGTGGCAAAACGGAGCTAAAACTATCTTTGACAACTTTAAGAATGGTAAAAAATAGAAGCAAAACTTGACCACCAGAGCAACACTTTGGGCATAATATGCTACAAAACCTGCATTTTTAGAATCTGATATTTAGGGAAGGTATATTATTCAGCCATGCATGACATTACACCTTTTGAAAAGGAAACTTTTATAAGAGTTTTTGAAAGTGAAGCACTAACTTTTTATTGAAATATAGATAAGGCAAAAGGAATGAGAAATTGGAAATTCAAATGGAAATGCACTGCCTGAATTAGCCCTGTTCCTTAGATTAAGCTTCATGCTAAGTTTTGATATTGATTGACTTTTTTTTCTGAAAGTATTAAGTAAGACATGAACCATTTTGCTTGCAATTCTTCCAAAGGTTGATTAAATAAATGTTAATTTTTCATGACTGTATTCCATTAAGTACATTTGAAGACTTAAAGGAACAGGGAAAAATATATCATTTTAAAATATACTATAGCTATTACACATGATTACTTAAACTCCAGCTGGAATACTGATACTCCCTACACTGGTTCAATTTTGGCCTTTTTAGGTGCTGGAGTTTCCTCTTCTTGCTTCTCCAGGAGTTTGTGGTTTCTTCATGGTGTGAACAACACCAAATGCAGTAGCTCTCGTCTCTGTTATAAAGATCATTAAAACCACCCATGAACAACATTCTCACTATTTTCTCATAATTTTAAACAAATGTAATATCAAAAAGAAGACTGAAAGATCAAATGCAAACCAATATAAATGCATACTATGCAAATCAAAGAGCAAACTAACTGGAAACAGGACCATGTCGCATAGATGTTTGCCTTTACTGAAGAAATGCGAAATAGTGAGGCTCTTTCCCATCAATTTACCTCCATGCAGCAAGACAGATCGGACAGTTAGTAGAAACAGGCAGCTTTGGCGTCTCCATCCGACAGGCTGAACACAAGCCCCCTGAAATCTCAATGAAGGAACATACCAACATGCACACAGTCCCTTAAATGCACCAAGATAACTTATTTATAAACTAATTTAAAAAGGATACAAATTGGCAATGTCATATGGGCCTCTCAACTCAAGAGACTAAGAAAAAAAAGAGAGCAACAGATGGAAACATCACTGGCCATACGTTACAGTTATATTGAAAATATTTATTAACAAAATACTTTTTTTACCCTTTCTGCTCCACTGGACAGTATGATATTCTGTGGAGGAAATGTAATTTCTGAATCAGCTTAACGTTTTAAGGGCATTTATGTGTAAAAAAGGGACAGCAGTACTCTTCCTTTGCAGATTTACAATAAGGACAAAGGCATTGGAAATGGTGTATCTTCTCATAATGTTGTCTCTCTTGATGGCTGCTGCATAACATATCTCAAAGAGAACCCCCCTGTCAATAGCCTGAAGTGATAAACAATATGACATCAGTGATTATACATACATACACAAAAACTGCAATCCTACTTATTTATCAAATGTTCATGATGTTTTAAATTCATATTGAAAGATGAAATGTTAAAGATAAGAAAAGTGGGTCGTAAACACCATGAGAAATTATAAAAGGGGCTCAAACAACTCAACATGAGGCAAGTTCATTTAGGGTGTATTCACACCAGGAAAGTCCAATAGTTCACTTGCTTTGGTCTGGACCAGATACATTTTTTTGGTACGGTTTGCTTTCACACTGCTCTTTTTGCAAGTGAACCAAAATTTTTAAACAAAAACATACGTGTGCTAAGTCGTTCATTCATTGGACAAGGATTCTTCAAGTAAGGAAATCAGAAATTGCAAAAAAGGCTCAGCAAGCATGGAGATATTTCATACTGCAATATTTGTTCTTTTACTAATTTTGTGTTATTCTGTACAAACGCAATATGACAAAACTAATGAGTATCATATGATACAATGTCATCTATAGAATGTTGTAATCGGATTTTGAGAAGCGACGATGTGCTGCAAGACGGTTCCGGCGGAGAGAACATGCTCTCATGTGCGCCTACTAGACATGACACTGAAGCTTCGATGTGCGTATTGCGAAAGCGAAGCAATTTCTATTGAAGCCCCGTATCGGGGTGTGTATTGGTTTCCTAGAGGTCACGTGATCGATGACAAACGAAGCCTCACTTTCTGACCAATCACGAGCGCGTTTTCGCTTTGGGTGCCAGAAGGCTTCGAAGGTCCTTGTTGGCTCAGTCTGGTTAATGGGTTTGTGAGAGTGCTGTACTTTGAAAGTTAATCAATACATTACATTTAAATAACCAAAACTAATTCTTTTTTTTTGTAGTTGTTGTGTCTTTTTGTTTTTGTAAGATCGTTGCACTTTTGATGTTTTTTTTTTGTTTGTTTTTTTAGGTCATTTGGTGTTGGTATGTATGGTTTGGTGAAGGCTTTATATTTACAGCAATGGCAACAGCCAAAACAGGAAGACTTCCCCTAACTGGGAATATTTATTTATTATTTGTACACATAACATTGAAATTATGGAGTGTGTGTTGTGGTTGCTTCATCTGACAGAGCTTTTAACACAGGCTTCTGCTTTATTTTAAATAAGCACCAGATGGCGCTGTTCTCGACTCTCTCGAAGCTTTGAATCTTTTCCTGGAACAGTCAGGGGAAAGCCTCATTGATTCATGAAGCTTCATTTCCCTTCATTTCCCTACCATGGCAATGCTGACAGTGTAACGGTCACTTTGTGCTTTATAGAAATCGGTGTTAAGATGAGAACTCCACATGTGCAGATTTTCTTTGCATTCTTTCTTTTATTTCCTGTATCTATTGTGACCAGAGTACCAGAGTTCCTGTATCATGTTCACACCGTAAACGAACCGTACCAGAGTTCGTTTGGAACTGTACCGAGACCACCTCTTCAGCTGGGTCTCAGTTCGGTTGTTTGGTCCGCACCCGAGTTCGATTGCTGTATTCACACCTGCCCAAAAGGTCCGCACCAAGGGAGGAAATGAACTAGAGTTCGATTAAATCGAACCAAACAAGGCAGGTGTGAATACATCCTTATTTTAATCTAGGTGTGAAATATGTCCTCATATTCACATTGTTGTAATTTTGGTTATTTTACCACCAAATCAACTTTCATATAAATGTCTTAGTGGTGCATGAAATAACCTGGTAGGTATGGCTATAAACTCACCCCATTAACCGGAGCCCTTTTAAAATGAAAAGGCTGTTTTTCAGTCGCTGCAATGCAGATAATGTCGACATCAAAAGTCATGCAGGCTGCCTGGCTCAGATGAGGGAAAACATACAAACAATTTAACACACAACAACTGTTGATTGGTTGTCATCAAAAATAAGAGAAATAACTAATACTAATTGGCCAAAACTGCAGCCAACTCAGAATTGCAATTTCACTTACATGAAAGAGTTTTTCTGTTTTGGGTACACCGGACAAGATCAAAGTTTTTGTATTCACTGGTTAGTCTCTGAAAGAACAACAACAATTCAATACAAATCTCACCATTTGAATACTGTATAAAACATTTTTTTTTTGTTGTTTCCTCATTATACACTCACAAAATGAGATGCATCAGAAGCCACAATGGTCAGTCGATTCAGTACTTTGATGGGTGATGATTTGCCCTATGAAAAAGAAAAAGGTAAGGCAGAGACTGTTTATTAACAGAATATTCATCACGGTTAATTATGCTCTGGAAACATGCTGAAGTAAACTACCTGTATTATTGGGAATTTATCAAATATGTCGGACACACTCTGTGGCTTAGGAATTTCCTGTAATACAAGAAAATAATAGCATCACATGAAGTCCTTCAAAGTGTAACGTTACAGATGAGAGTAACTTATTTATATCATAACGTTACCGGTTTCTTCTGTTGTGGTTCAACCACATAGTTTATTGCGACTGTTGAGTAGCCAACTGAAATATAGAATAACACTACAAGTTTATAACAGCAAGTGTTTCTCTAGAAGCACAGAAGGTCTGCTTTTATTTACCCTGTTTTTAATATTGTGATTTTCAAATGCGTTACAGAATATCATAACTAACGCTACTGTTAATGATACTTACGATGAGCAGCTGTCTCTATGATGCTTTTGAGTCTGTTCTTATCATTACTGCTGATGATGTTTAAATCCATAAACACCGACATTTTCTTCCACTGACACCAACCCGCAAGGTTTTACAAGCGCAAATGTATCGTTTATTTCTTATTACACAAATCTAAACTCCACATGCACAAACACATTCGACTACACGCTGAAGCGTAAACCACGTGAGTAAATGGAGCTTTGTGGGCTATGTAGTTCATATGCCATTCTTCTTCACTTAGTTAATGGTGGACTGCAAACAACTTATAGTGCATACCGCCACCTATTGCACTCGAGTGTGTAACATCACATCATCTCAACTCTAAACCCTATTACCGGTAAGTATCTTATTAAGGTACTCTCATATTCTGTTCACCAACCCAGTGTCTTTAAGAAATTTAAATAATGCCTTCCTGGTGGTGGTTCTTATCCCCTTTCCTTCTCCTTCTGTGCCAATAACCCAACCAGATTCCATTCTCGCCCTGCCTCATGTACTTTATCTTTAATCCCACACTTTTGTGTTCCCAAGCTCACACTTTTCACTATTCCTTTTCCCCAATAAAAGAACAGACCTGTATAATCTACTCTTAGTCTTGTCATAAGTATTTCCTCCCACCTGGTCCTTTCCCTATAATTTTTTATTTTTATATCTTTTTGTATTATATATATATATATATATATATATATATATATATATATATATATATATATATATATATATATATATATATATATATATATATATATATATATATATATGCCATTCATTTCCTTAGTTGTCCAGTTAACAAGAACTACAATACATTTACTTCCTCTTTTGGAGGCGGAGCTACGTCTGTAGCGAGCTCTCGGATTGGTCCGATTTGAACAGAGAACCGCGACGGCAGGAAAGAAGCATGTTAGCAACGTAGACGGGATAAACAAAAGAAAATAGTATCAAGTAAGTGCAATTAGCGAGAATGAGAACACATAGGTGATATTTTTATATTCGTGCATGTCATTCAAAATTAGTTCTTTAGTTTAATAGGATAATATTTCAGTTAAGAGCTCATTTTAACTCGTCCAATGGCCGATACGTCATACTGGTTTAATTTAGCTTGTACCTAGCCACTTAATTATTATAATTTAATCAGTATCATATAATAACAAATGTTTAGCTAAACGTCAAACATTTTGATAGGGTTTTCCAAAATGATGGACTCGTGTTTAAATCACAAGCCTGAGAATGTTGGCTCTATAACGGTTGAAGACCTCCGGAAAGTATCTCTTCGCCGAGTTCTCCAAATTATCAAGGGCAAGTTCATTAACTTTATGTATTATTTTCAGACAGAACTCATGTTTAGTTCGTATCTCATTTTAAGTCTGTAATTATCATTTCATTTGGCATATATTTCCATAGGACTCAGTATTGCTGGAAAAAGAGAATTTGCAGGTCTATCTCCGTGTACGTCCATTCACTACTGCAGAGAGAGCAGAAGGAGAATCACAGGTGCCTGAACATTTTGACAATATTTTATAACATTTCTGAGAAATTCTGTCACCACAACCTACATGTTCCAATACCTGTATAACCATTAAAAAACAAAAAAAAGTTGAATGTTAAAGCTCTCATTTTATCTGTATGGATCTGGGTTCTGGAACAAAATGAGGATGAGTAAATCAAATGGTGCCAGAATTTTAATTCTTTAATGAACCATCGTTCAGTAATTTGTTATATTTGTAATCTCTACAAACAGGAGTGCATTTCAATTGAGCCTCCAGATACTGTGATTCTGAAAGCACCAAGAACATCTTTGACAGCCAGACACAGTGAGAGATTTGGCCCACAGCTGGTACAACGATTTCAGTTCTCTCAGGTATGATTCGCCACAGTCTCCTCCAGGATTTTAATGTATTGTGAACAGGCTTTGAAAAAATGTTAAGTGTTTTCTGATGTAACAATGTTTAATTCATATTTTAGGTGTTTGGTCCAGAAACAACTCAAAGACAGATATTTGATGGAACAACTAAAAGCCTAGTGAAAGAAGTCTTGGAGGGAAGGGAATTCCTTGATCTTTACATATGGAGTTACCAATGCTGGGAAGACATTTACCTTTCTTGGTAAGGGTTTTTTGTATGAGATGTTTTTTATTTATGTTTAGCTGTCTATTAATATATTTTAATGTCTATTTATTTATGCTACTTGTATGTTATAGGCCCTGAATCAGATCGGAATCCTGCCCAGGTCATTGAATGTTATCTTTAACAGCATAGAAGGTAGAATTTATTCTCAAAATAACATCAAACCTCTCAGATGTGTCGACTTTACAAGACTCACTAAAGAGCAGCAGGATGAGGATGCTACAAATAAGAGAAACCTTCTTCGGCGATTTAAAGATGTAATTTATTACATGAGTACAACATTTTAACATACCATTTTTTAAGTATCCGATTAGTACTTTACTCATACTCATATCTTGGCTGTTCTCTTGATATTTATCAGAATGACTCCCAGAAAACTCTGTCCAGCATGTCCAGCTCTAGTTCTTCATCTTTTGAAAGTAAGCATTATTAATTGTTTTATGACTTTCTCCCTGCCTTTGAAACAGTTTTTGAGCATTGTGTCAGTAAATGTGAGCTTGCACTTTACATTGATATCTTCTTCCAGGCTCCACTTCTAGTGACACAAATGGGGACAGTGTCTGTTTGGATGAGACCTCTCATGTCAAATTCTCAGTGTGGGTCTCCTTTTGTGAAATCTACAATGAAAGCATCCATGATCTGCTTGATGTTGTTTCAAATGGGTCTCACAGAAGGAGCATTTTGCGACTTAGCCCAAGATGTTAAAGGCAACGCTTTTGTCAAAGGTAACCAAATAACTTATACAAAAAGTTAAAAACTATAAGACTTAAAACTTTAAGACTAAAAGTTCACTTGTTGTTTGTGTAGCAAATGTAATAGTGAATCATTGAAATAATAATTAAATAAATATTTACATTTCAGTAATTAAATATAGGTTATTTACCAGGATATTATCTTTATGGCTGTACATTTTGACATATGCATGTTGTCTAAATATTTTTTCTTAGATCTTAAATGGTTTCAAGTTAACAGTGCAGACGAAGCATTAAAAGTAATGAAAATTGGAAGAAAAAATCAAAGTTTCTCATCCACCAAGCTCAACAACATCTCAAGCAGAAGGTATTTCATTTTAAACCTCTTCAGCATTACTTTTTTGTACTCCTGATATTTTTAACTGTCATTATCATGTTATTACTTTTTAAAGTGACCTAAAATTCAAAATATACATTTTCTCCATAGCCACAGTATATTTTCCATTCGAATCTTGCGGGTTGAAGATGTGGGTGTTCCTCAAATTCAGGCAATAAGCGAGTCAGGTGACCTTAAACACACCACTGTTACTTTAACATAGAATCATTGATTTATTCATTAATTGGTTTGTTTTTAAAGATTGTCATTATGTGATTTGGCTGGATCTGAGCGATGTGCAAAGACTCAGAACCGTGGTGACCGCTTAAGAGAAGCTGGAAACATCAACACTTCCTTGTTAACTCTTGGAAAATGCATCAACGCTCTGAGGCTCAACCAAACGCAATCCAAGTGAGACAATGTCCACTTTCTAAACAATTAATTTGTTTCATGGGCTGCATTAGATTTCCTTGTACCTGAACGTATATGTCTTTTCGTGCAGGTTTCATCAGCATGTCCCCTTTAGAGAGAGCAAGCTCACACATTATTTGCAGAGTTTTTTCTGTGGCCGTGGAAAAGCCTGCATGCTCATCAATATAAATCAGAGTGCCTCGATGTACGATGAAACCCTGAATGTCCTCAAGTTCTCAGCGGTGGCTCAGAAGGTCTGCAAGGACCATTATTCTTTTTTACACTGACCGCTTCAGAATATCAGAAGCAATGATTAAAAGCATTTTTTGATTCTTTGCTATTTATTTATTTTGAACTTTGGCTTTGTTCCCTTTTAGGTAGTGGTCCTCAACCCTAAACCAGCTCCTAGCATTGTGCTCAAGAGAACTGCCAGAGATGTGTCCATGATAATCAATAATGCAGACAAGAAGGATTGGACCAGGAGAAGTTCACTCATGGGCTGGGAGATGAGTCTAGATGATGTGCAGAGAGGATGAAGATGATGAAGATATTGGCGAGAAAGATGTGGAGAGTGGTGATGAGAGCATGGAGGACAACACTGAGAGTGGTGATGAGAGCATGGAGGACAACACTGTGCTAGAGACTACGCAAAGTCAAGAGCTGTGTGAGGTATTCAGGTGTCTTTTCAGTTTTCATCAATGTGTGTTTATAGTTTTCAGTGTTATTTTAAACTATATGAAATACTAATATGATATATTTGCCACAGCTTCAGGTGACAATTAATGAGCTCAAAGAGAAGTTGTCCAAAGAGGAGTCTGAAAAATTAACTATGGAATCTCGTATTCGATGAAGAAGTCACAACAGAGTTTATGGAGCTGTTTTCTAATATGGAAAAAGACTACAAGTAAGTCAAACACTGTTTTACAGATCATAGTGGTGAACTTATGATCTATGTATTTTCACAAGCATTCAGATTGAGCTTGCAGAGATTTTTTGGTTGTTTTTATGCCATTCTTTTATTTGCATAATTCTTTTAGTGCACTATAACAATGCAGAGAGCACAGCACCGTCAATGGGTGAAATTCATTTTTATTGAAAATGCACTAATTTATGTTGCTATTTTTCAAATGTTTCAGTGAACGTCTCCAAAGAGAGAAAGAAATAGTGGAAGAAAGAGCAGAAAGGAGAATGGAGATACTGAAGAATCTGGTGAACAGAACAGTTGAGGAAATGGACGCTGTTAGCACTGATGAGAATGCCGCAAAGGTGAATGCAGATAGTTGTAATAATATAAAAGATTAAGGACAAGTGCCATTAGCATCTACTGTTATAAGCCTTTGTGCATTTTCTGTAGAGCTGCATGATTAATCGTTAAAAGATTGTGATCTCCATTCAAACACCCATGCGATCTTCCTAAATGGCAACAACGAAAGTACCCAGATTATGGCGTGTTCGTACCGTAGGAACTAGAAACGATTTTAGTTTTAGGAATTCCTTTTGGAGGAAATAATTTAGCTCCTACTTCAGAGCAGGGTCTAAACTAGCACTATATGAACCAACAGTGACTTTAGTGTACGTTGATTGGCCGAATGCATGCAAAACACCAGCACTCACCATTTACACATCAAAAGATGTGTAAACACACAGATTATAGCCTATATATTTACTCCACAAACATGGAAGACAGTAGCTGCGTTTCCATTACCCTTCAATTTGCGCAAATTGAAATTGCGAAATGAAATACGTTAATGGAAACACGTCAATTTCGCAAAACTCCCGTTTATCGCAAAAAGTTTTTACGCTCGCATGAGGAGGTTTTTCAGGAAATATGAAAAAGGATTTTTTTTTTTGCAAAACTGCAATGGAAACAGGTTTTGCGCATTTACAGTCACCTGACTTAGAAGACGGAATGTGTTTTAGGTCCGTGTTCGCAAATAATAATAATAATTATCATCATTAGCCTATTATAACATTTACATAGCCTATGTAGAAGACGCTATTATCCAAAAAAGGAACAAAGCAATTCGTCACATCTCATTCATAGTACATGTTGGAAAATAATAATAATAGAGCTAAGATTATCACAAATAAACACTCGATTTTGACCAATATCCAAGAGTGTGTGCAGAGTTTGGAGCACGCACTGGATGGCAGAGAGGCGCGGGCGCGCTGTGAACACTTTCATTTTCCCATCAAAAGTGGAATCAACTTAATACTCTATCATTTCGGGTTATACAGAAAATAATAATACATTATTCGCAACTACTTTTATTTGCGTAATGTCACAATAACAAGAAAACGTGCTTTTGTAAAATAAAATAAAACAATCATGCGCGCTTTCATGATCTTCGTGAACTGGAGCACGAGAACTAAAACAATAGCCTTTATAGACCAAAGCTTTAAATGTCCACTTTAATAAGAACAAATTCGAATCGTAAACTAATACCTTCTGATTATGTAATTCCGTATGAAAGGTGCAGTTCTCTCTGAAAAGGTGTATCGGAGATTATGTTTTTAGCTCGTTATTTTTCAGACGCATTTATAATAACTCACCTACAGCACTGCGGAAAAATATCATAAATATCCAGGTTCTAATTTGGCCTTAGAAAACCAGTAAAATCTAATTTTTTCCCCCATATTATGTTGTGAATATTTTAAATGCTTTAAAGGCACAAAAAGTCATAAACAAATATCAGAAAATTCGTTGAGATGTATATAGCGCAGCATTGGTGTGGTCAAACAAAAATGTTGGTGTTCAACAGTTCATTTTTTCGTTTTGCAACGACTGTTTGGACATAATACTAGATAGAGTTCTTTATTAAATTCATTTAAAAAAAGAAACAATAATTAATAGCCTCTCTAAACCTCAAATAAATGCCATCAAGACATCGAAGCAGAAATAAGGGAGAAACACCCAGGAACTTGTGTCTTTCCCTGCCATTAATGCTTGGATAACACACCACGTCTCCTTCCATTAATAATAATAATGTTGAGTGCGGTGCATTGCTGTGAAATAGGTTATAAACCTACCAAAGTCCATTGCCATGATTTTTGGAATGACTTATCGCAAGAGCAAAAAAAAAGACGTTTTAGTTGCGTAACATCGGTTAATGAAAACACTGTCATTTCGCAATAGTTTTTTATCGACATTTGGAAAATATCTCAAAAGTTTAGCGCAAATCTGTAACGGAACCACGCCTAGTGATAGATGGGGCTCTTAACTTTTACGCTAAGGAGAATATTCTATGCAACTTTTAGGGGACCAAGCCAAATTATGCATTATGTATTTCTGCTAGCTAGCAACCCAACATAAATTACACGGCATACACTAATACCTTTTCATATACTGTCTACTTTCTATGTATAACAGTTCTATCTAATAACATTCAGACAGGACTGTTAGACAGATCTTTAACTAATGAACACGGAGAATGTGAGCACTGTGAGCTCAGGCTATGTGCCCGGTTGCATAAAGCACCTTAAGGCCGTGTGTAGGGTTGGGTATCGAAGAATCGAATATCGATTGGAACCGGGACTAACTTTTCGTTTTTACGAATCGTTCAGAGTTAAAATTTCGATTCCTAGTTTCGATATTCACAGTCGGTTCGAATCAGGAAGAAGAAACCACTGAACAACACCAACAAAGAAGCGTCTACCGGAAGTGTTGGCATAACCATGCGAACATGAGTACGTTGAATGGTCCAAAGTGTGGCTTCACTTTTCTAAAAATGCTAAACTTTTTTTGACCCTGCCTTTCGGAATCGAGAATCGTTCAGGAACCGGAATCGGAATCAGAATCATTCAAATTCAAACGATACCCAACCCTGAGCCGTGTGTCCACCAAAGCCTATTTTCCACGCGCCTGGCGTATGTTTTCACTGTTTGTGGCGCGTTTTTAGACGCCATGAGAGTAATGAGGCGCTGAGCGTTTTTTTTTTCACGCTAAGCACCGAAGCGCTCAGCGTTTTTACTGGTCACCAAGAGTTGAAAAATGTTCAACTTTGGATAAAACGCAGCGCTCATCACTGTCACTTTTTAACCAGCCGTCCAATCACAGTGGAGGAGGGGTGGGACTAAACCACACTGACCAACTGTGAACAACATTCTTTCTGTACAACGACATTAACCAGCAGAGCTAACCGAACAAAATGGATGAAAAATAAATTTTTCAGTATGAAACAAATTATCTGCGAAAATCAGTTTCAAGTAAACTGTGCTGCGAATATTCTGTATCATAGCAGCGAAACCTCTCAATGGAAAAAACGCCGTCAAAACACTCTCAAGCGGCCAAAGCACGCCATCTTCAGCAGAGCATCTGGCATTTTCAGCTGGCTAAAGCGCTTTGAGTGGACAGGCCTAAGTGTAATTTTCCCTTAAGTTTGCCCTTATGTTTCCCTTAAACCTAAGGGTGTATGTAGAAAAAAACCTTATCTGTTACTTTAAGGGTTTCATTAATTGAAATGTCATAAACACTTATATTTTCCCTTAAATTCTGTTTTTTTCACTAAGAGGTAATCCCTTAAAAAGCGATTAAGTGTTGCATAAAATCCCTTAACGGTTATTTCCCTAAGTATAATTTAAGGTTTGGAAATTGATTAACCTTAAGAGTAACACGGACAAAAATAAGACAAAATGGCTGAATTTATGGATCCAGCTGAAGATCATTATGTGCCAAGAAGAATTTTTAGGGATAGGGAGAGCCCTTTGGACCATCTTAGCGATGAAAAGATTGTTGCAAAGAAGAATTGGTGAAAAATTGTTACATTTCCATCGTGTAGTTTGCTTTTCAAAATTGTTTTATTTTACCATATTCGTCAAGAAGAATACATTTCTCCTCCTCTGTCCAATTAGGCTTTCTTTTTTTTATCCATTCAAGAATACCGGTTTGATTGACGCACAATATTTGACATCGCTAACAAACTCATGTCACAATCATGTCACACATCACAATCATTCTTTACCTGCGGTGTTACAACTGCTTATCACTGTGTTTTTTTTGCAACTGGGAGTTTTAGGACAGATAGTGGGAGATGTTTTTCCCGTGCATAAAGTCGTCTGTCAGCAGAGGGGTTCACCGAGGATTGCGGGCTATTTCCCGTAATTTTGAAAGATTCCATCGCAGTAGCTTTGCTTTTCAGAAATTGTTTTATTTGACCATATTCGTCATGGTAACACTTTACAATAAGGTTCATTAGTTAACATTAGTTCATGTATTTACTAACATGAACTAACCATGAGCAATACATTTGTTACTGCATTTGTTCATCTTTGTTAATGTTAGTTCATGAAAATACAGCTGTTCATTGTTTGTTCATGTTAGTTCACGGTGCATTAACTAATGTTAACAAGATTTGAATCAAGTATTAGTAAATGTTGAAAATAACATTAACAAAGATTAACAAATGCTGTATATGTGCTATTCATTATTAGTTCATATTACTAATGTAGTTAACTAATGTTAACTAACGAACCTTATTGTAAAGTGTTACCAAAACATTTCTCCTCCTCTGTCCAATTAGGCTTTCTTTTTTTTTATCCATTCCGATATCCTAGCCTACTTTATTTGATGAAACCGCAAAATTGCTAGTGTGTGTTTTGCGTATTATGGCAACAACAGACTTTTATGTGAATTCAGGATCGCTGTTGTGAAACAGTTAAATATTTTCCTTACCTAGAGAACACGTTTAAGAGATTATATGCAACACCCTTAATTTATTCTCTTTGGTAAGGGAAAGTCGCTCCTTAAATATGAAAGGGAGAAACTTAAGGTGCTACATGCAACTGCCTGAATGAATAAGGCAGTGCCGTCTGCCGTCAAAATAAAGGTAGCAACAACAGCGGCTTATGTTCACTTCAGAGTTCCTAATTGCGGTGCGAATGCAACCAGTAAAATGTTCCTAAGGGAACCACCCTTGTGGCTAGTTCCTAGAATAAGTTCCTAGGACTACCTGGTGCGAAAGCCATTTATATACAGTAGTTTGATACATCTGAAAAATAGCAGAGGACACAATGTGAACTTTTGCATGGACAAGCTGAGATTTTACACAGAGATTTTTGGTATCCAAATAATCGTCAAACACTGAAAATTTGAAAATATTATGTTTTCCTTCTCAACATTTTAGGATGCTAAGATTGAGCTTTTGGACAGCCTGATTGAAGTTATGCGAGAGTGATCTAGCTAAGATAAAGGGAGATGCAGAAGAAGCACACATGTGCCTGACAAATGTCCCTGAATCACCTGGAACAGTCAGTCGTCTGAGGACACAGCTGGAGGAGATGAAAGAGGAGCTTCTCAAAAGCCAACAACTTCTCAGTCTTAAAACTAAAGGTGTATTAATTTGCCATAAAGGGGAAAACTCAATATTTGATGACATAAGTCTAATTATATTTCTCTTTTTTAGAGTTTGAAGCAATGTGTGTTCAGGCACAAAAATCAAACGATCAGCTTCTCCAAGTAAATGAGGTAATATGAACTTAAGTTTTCTTTTAAACATCTGAGGTTATTGTAAATGAACGATTTTTATGGCTTCTGTTGTTTGTTGATATTTTTGTTTGTGTCTTTTCAGGATTACGAAAACCAGAAAGTCAGATGTCAGGAACTCATGTTAATCTGCCAGGAGAAAGATGGCATGGTCTCTGTATTACAGACTGCTTTGGACCAAAATGTGGAGGCAGCCACTAAAGATGTAAATGTATTTTACACTACCATTTTTACACTTCCTTTATTTGAAATCTTTCTAAAGAAATCAATCTTACTGACCCAAAACCTTACTAAGTGTTACAAACATGGTCACTGTAAACTATCAGTGTATTTAAAACTGTTGTTTGAAAATTCTTAAATTCTCCCGTTGTGTTCTAAGGAAAGAAGAACTTTCCTTTAACCTTTATCAGGTCATACAAAGTTGTACATTGGAACTGTAATGACCCATGATTATTCTTTTGTTTTACATATACAGAGGGCCTTAATTAACAACATCAAAGAAGAAATCCTACATTTTAGAAACAATTGCAAGTGTTTGCTGAATGAAGACTCAGACTCTAGAGGGGAGGAAATGACAAGTCAAGAATCTCACCATCTGCAAGAACTAAAAATGAAAGATGACCTGCTGAATGAACTTAAACTTGAGAAATGTTTACTTGAAAAAACAGTGTGTGATCTTACTGATAGACTGGCAGAGCTGCCTCATGCACATGAAGCCACTGTGGCGAATGGAGAGAGCAGAGGTCAGCAAAGTCACAAATGAGAACAAGACTGTTGCCAATGAGTTACATGTACTTCAGCAGTCAGCCAATGAGGTGAGCTCAAAGCTCAAAACTCTCCATATGGAATTGAGCGCTCAGACAGATATGGCCAGTGACCTTTCAGAAAAGCTTGACGCAGCCAGAGCTCTGATTAAGGAACAGCAAGCTGAGTTTTGCTGTCAGTCCAAAACCATTGAATCCTTAATGACAGAGACAGGTAATTTGCGTCAGGAACTCAGTGCCCGCCAGCTCTCACATGACAAAAGAAAGATGAATGCATGAGGATGGTGGAATTATCTCAGGAGAACAGCAGACAGATCAATGCCTTGGAGCAGGAAGTCAGTCAGACCAAATTGAGCATGTGCCAGTTGAAAGAGCTCTGCAATCAGCTTAAATATGAGCGAGATGCCCAGGAACAGGAATATCAGAGCCTACTGAGCCGATATGAAGCTCAAAAGTTGGTCATGGCCCAAAGAAGAAGCAACTCTGAGCTGCTGAAAGAGCTAACCGCTCTGAAACATCAGAGTCTGAGGATGGAAGACCAAGAGCAAGACTCCAGAGATGATTGCTGGAAAACTCTGCAGGACAAACTCATGCAAACACTGGGCAAACTGAACCAACATGAGGATGTTCTGAATGTAGTGAGAGCAATTGTAGAGACTGAGATAACTAGTGCAAGAGATGGGGCCAAAAGAAGATTAGATGCGATGGAGAAAGATCTGTCTCATAAAGATGCAGAACTAGATACTAAAACTAAAGATCTTTTGAAGTAAGTCTTATCCAAACTTACTGATAACACAAAAAAGGTCCTTATTCTGTTGTTTGATATGCACTAGACCTTGCATGACTACTCTTTCTTTTCAACTATTTATTTCTAATTGCTAAAGCATGGAAATGAGAAAAAAATGGTTTAAGGGACAACAGCTGGTCTGAATGACCTTGTGGTCTTTTTGCAGGTCGAGAGAACTTGTGACCGATGGACTTAATAAAATCAAAACCATGAGTTGCAATTTGCAGCGGGTGGAGAAGGAGCGATCTGATGTCAGTGATCAGTTATGTAAGGCTAACTTGCAGAAGGAACAGTTAGAGAAACAGGTTGGTAAAACACTTTTGTCCATTGCTAGTATGCCTAATGTGATTTTAAATTAGTTTTTTTTTTTTAACAGTGCTTTTTTTATTCCCACAGATTTTAATCTTGAGTGAAGAAAACAAAATGTTTCGGAAGAAACTATGTGAAGCGGAGGAGATGAGGGATCAGGCTGGACACAGTTTGAGCTGCACGGAGCAAACTATTGATCCACTGCAGACTGTGAGTGCTGCAATTTCCATCAGCTTTGTTCAGTTTGTGATTCAATCAGGTCTTAGATGCTGGATTATTGTTCTTCCTTTCATCACAGGTGCAGTCAAACCATGCAAAAGAAGAAAACATACAGCCTTTCAAAACAACCTGCCATGGTAACCTATGTGTCTTTTCATTTCTACCATTATTTCCACAATACTATTTGGTGTTACAAAATCGGCTTACGTTTTGTCCTTAATAAGATTGATTTTGCTTCCAGATCTTTTGGCAGAGCAGAAGCAGATTGAGGAGACATGTGTTAACTCAAATAAAGATTGCACACAGACAGATGAGGAGGAAATGCTGGAGGCCAGGCTGAATGAGATTGAGTCCATAACTGAAGGTGACTGAGTCTGTTCTAATTGTAATTCCTATAAATCTCTTCTAGTCAACACACTGAGAAGTCAGTAAGATTCAGTGTAGGTATTTCAAAATTACTGTTATTTAAAAAAAAATAACAGAAAAGTCTTTCTTCAGTATTTGCAGTATTCATTTATAATTATAAAAATAAAATCTGTTATACGGGCTGGGCGATATGTCAAAAATATTTGATCGATTATTCGCCTTAAACAATATCGCGATATCCGATTATATCGTCTACCCAAGCCCCGCCCCCAACACGCCCCACCACATGTTATAGGCCAGATGTCATGTTATTTTAGACAGATATGATGGTGCGACTGCGACACGAATCACCTCAGATGAGCAGCTGAGCGTCTAAGCAAACGCGCCGCAATCTATCGCAAATCAAAGTGAAAGTAAGTCGCAGAATCTTAAATCTTCATTAAAAGTAAAGAAACGAAATGATCTTACCAGGCTGTTGGTGCTCTCTCTTATTGCTATCTTTGCTGATTTTGAAATTAGCTGATGATGACCAATAAAATGCAGCTCATCTGTTGCTTTCAGTGACATGCACTTCATTAAATCTGTATATAGCGCGGGAATTGAAGATCGGATTTAGGCTATATCCGTTTTGCAAAAACACATTTATGTGACCAGGTGTAATGGAATCGTTTTGATAAATCAGATAGCTTTCCGCTCTGAGAAAAAGCATGAAGTGGCAGGTGTAACGTTAAACAGCCCCGTTGAGTCTGGCTGCACTTTATCTAATGATAGCCAGGAATTCAGCTAGTTTAATTTAATGATTGGCACGTTAAAGGTTTTACTTCGGTTAGTTTGAGCTTGAACGAGCATAAATCATTAGCTTTGTTGTTGTTAGTTTTGCTAAAAATTTCCACACTGTTCTTATCACATCGCCTATGTGTTTTGCGAGGAGAAATGAATACAATATTGAATACAACTAAACAACACAACCAAATTTGATGATTGTAAGAACAGTGAATGCGTGTTGATGTCAAGGTGACAGATGCTTATTTGTTTTTCATAAGGTCCGATCTCTTTCTTTTCTTTTTTTTTTTTTTTTGGCGTTATCGACTGATTTAATGATACGTTAATTTCCTAATTATAACGTGCGCTTTTTTAAAACTTGTATTCAAACTATAATATATTTGTTATTTTATTTGTCTAAAATTAGGGATTAAAACCAATTGTTTTGTTCTGCATGAGCAAAAAACTTTCTGGTTTTAGAGTTCCAAGGTCTCCATAAGCCGCTTAATAAAAATTACTGCTTTATTTATTAAGAAACAGAAGTTACTAATAATTATATTTTGGGTATTTTATAGGGCTGCACGATTAATCGCACGAATGTTGATATGCGGATCTAATCATTAAAGCCGGTTCCTTGATTAGCAGTAAACCACCTTCACCTGCTTTCATATGGAGCGGCATTTACTACAAAGAGCCGTAATTAACTGACAAGCTGAGCCATATCGCATTAAATATCGCTGGCTATACGTCCCTCGATATTAACGTGATTTGGCTCAGCTTGTCTAGTAAGTTACGGCTCTTTGTAGTAAATGCCGCTCCATCTGAAAGCAGGTGAAGGTGGTTTACTGTAATCAAGGAACCGAGCTTTAATGATTAGATGTGCATATCAACATCGATGCGATTAATCGATGCAGCCCTAGTATTTTATTTATTTATTTATTTTGTTCAATGTTTTAATCTAAAGCAAAGTATAATGCTCGATATCTGTAATGGACCTTCCATCATTGCAAACTGAACGCATGCATGAGATATTCAAAGCAACGCAATTTCTTCATCCGTTTGCAATATAACGAAATTTAAATTTTAATTACATTGGTCATGTTTTTATTTTTTAGTAGGCCTATGTATTATGTGCAACATTTAAATTAATATTCAGAAATGGGTAAAGTTACTTTTATTGATGAACTTTTATACTAAACCAAAATAAAATATTGGCTATTGGAGATGTCTCTGCTATTCTCAATTAATAGGATAGTTATTTTTTTCGAAAAGATAAAAAAAACAAGAAATCAAGGAAAAAATGTAAAAAAAATCATTTGAGAAAATGATAAATGATCTTTGACAGGTAACGCATCTCAAAGTCTCATACACAGTCCAACACAGACTCGTGTTGCCGTTGGAGCAGTCAGCGCGCGAACAACAGGCACACATACAATATTAAGTTTAGGCCTACTGTTAGAAAAAGTTCAGCGAGTGATTTTCTTTATCCTTTGTTCTTTGATCAACATTAAATATTGGCACCGAGTACAGGCTGTCAATGCACGGATTCAGTAGACACAGGCTTGCTTAAAGACAAACCGACTGTGTTTACGGGGATATTTCGAACTTGAAAAAGATGTGTAATGACGTCTTTCCATGGTTGAAACAATTCTTCTGATGTTTAATCATGTTTATTATTTCATGCTATAAATTAACAAGAAGGATATTTGTGAGAAATTGTATGCACATTTGTCCATGCACGAGAAGCGGCTGTGTGTGCAGCTCAGAAAACAGCGCTCATGCAGACGTGTTCTCTGCATCTTGCGCTTAAAGAATGCTATCAAGAAGAATCGATTTTCTATTCCTAACCCTACTAACTAGCCTAAAGAAAATATTTAAATCATGCTATTGCATGTAGATAAATATGTGTATTACTATAGGTCTATGTGAAATATGTTTGTCTTTTTTAAAAAAAATGATTGACTATTATCGTCTGGAAACAGACTTCGCTATCGAATATCGCGATACTTGCGAGACATCGTCGATATACGATAATATCGTCATATCGCCCAGCCCTAATCTGTTAATATTATTTAATTAGCATTATTGACTTTTTAATTTTCAGTATTGACAGTATTCATATTTAGTTATAATAATCAAATATTTACTTTTACTTTTTCTCATCACGGAAACCTGAAAATAATTGCGTCAAATAATTGGCTTTATGCACAGCTGCACTACTTCATGAACTTAAGGGGAAATGAAGCAGTGAATCAAGTTTACATGATTTACAAGATGGATTTCCAATATAATCAACAATTAAATAAGAAACATGATAAATGTAAACATTTAGAAGAAAAAAGAAAAAAACTTTTTGGAGTATTCTAACATGTGACGTCACGGGGTTGGTTGGCTCAGGCTCTATCCATAGACAGTAAGTGAATATCGCAACATTAAACTGTATTTACACCAGTATTTTGACAGCGAACGACTAATGTTAGGTAGTAATTAGACAAAAAGACGACGTCTAATGTTATATGTTGATAAACTGCACATAGAAACATTGTTCGCGATGTCTGCTGTCATATTCCCGTCTCGTCAACAACATGGCATGTGTTGCTATGTAGAAAAGCCGGTGGTGTTTGGGGCGAAGAGCGGGTTTGCAACGCCACCAGGTGTCAGTGTGGCTGTTGTACTGCGATGCCTACCGTGTCGGAGTCCATCTGCTGTCAAGAGGTTGGACGTGTTGGAAGCGGCGATGCTTTCCCTGAAGGATGTCAGAGCGGAGGAGACACTTAACCAGTGCGAAAACATGGACGTTTCATTTCCCCTTTAACAAATACATGCTAACTTACATGTTGACGGGACGGGAATATGATGGCAGACATCGCGAACAATGTTTCTATGTGCAGTTTGTTAACTTACCTCCCGGCACAGCATAGTAAGACGTGCTGCGCCGGTGATGCAGAATTGACCACGCAATACATGCTCAAGATCAACCTCTTGACAGCAGATGGACTCAGACGGGAATATGACGGCAGACATCGCGAACAATGTTTCTATATGCAGTTTGTCAACATATAACATTAGACGTCGTCTTTTTGTCTAATCACTACCTAACATTAGTCGTTCGCGGTCAAAATACTGGTGTAAACACAGTTTGATGTTGCGATTCTCACTGCCCAGAGCCTGTTAAACTTGAGCCAACCAACCCCGTGACGTCACATGTTAGAATACTCCACAATGGCGGCGCCCTGGCGGCGAAAGATATAAAGTTTTTTCTTTTTTTTTCTTCTAAATGTTTACATTTATCATGTTTCTTATTTAATTGTTGATTATATTGGAAATCCATCTTGTAAATCATGTAAACTTGATTCACTGCTTCATTTCCCCTTTAAGCCAGCTCCTTGTTTCCTGTCTGCCATTATTGGACAAATTGATTAATTCAGGTGTGCCTGACCTCAGTAGTCTCGGCAACAATAATCAGACACGCCTGAATTAAGCAAGTTTGGCCAATAATGGCAGACAGGAAACAAGGAGCTGGCTGAAGTTCAGGAAGTTCAGCTTTGCATAAAGCCAATTCTTAAGCAGTACAACTTGATAATGAAAAGAATAATAGTAAAGAAATGTTTATTTAGCTCTAAATCAGCATATTAGAATGATTTTCTAAATCATGAAATGTAACTAGTATTGAGAATTGTAAATTTCCTGGGTTTGGTATCTTTTACTGAAATTCTAGTTAAATGGTAACACTACTTCAGTTACATTTTAACAACGTCTCATCTGTAACTGTGATGCAGTCTGAATCATCATCACACTGGCCCTCATTTATCAAAAGTGCGTGCACCAAATTTCCAGCGTACACCCAAAACCATGGTGAGATTTATCAATTTGGATGTTGGCATACGACATGCTCAAATCCTACGCCAGCTCAGGAGGTGGTATGCAGAGAAAAACAATTCCTCAAACAACACAACAAAACGCAAACCAAGATGTTGTATATTATGACCCACTGTAAAAAAACAAAACAAAAAAAACAACATAGTAATTATAAAGTGTTTATTCAGTGTTTATTTTTGTGCAAAATGAACTTTAATTTGTGTGACTTCACCAAAGCATTTGATTTGTAGGCATATGTATTCCTTCAGTTGCGATCCTGTGGGCTTTGCCTGACGTTTCAGGGTTAGGCCCGGCAGGTGCGCATGGATTTGGTTCAGTAATGAAAGGCTTTCAATGACCAAGAACTAATTCAGACTGACAACATAATAAAAATGACATTCTTCTTCCAGGGTTCCCGCTGATCCTTAAAAAACGCCTTACAACAGAATTGAATCAACATTGAACAAAGACATTTTATTTAGAGCTGCTGTACACACGAAAATAACTGTTTTCAGAATGCTTTATAATTAATATTTAATTAAACAAGACTATAAACATCTCTCTGTCCTTCTCAGATCATGCTAAACTGCAGGAAATGGATCAGAAACCAAGTGTGTGTGTCTCTCATAAACCCCAGCAAGAGGAGCGGAGAGCCTGCAGACCTGCAGAAAGCACAAAGGTAGGAACCTAGAAGTCTTTAATCTGTCTGAATTTTCCACAACTGGGTTTTGCCAGCACTAGAAAGATTTCTTTTGATGTTTCAGCAGCTTAATGAGGAGCAGGATGATGATAAGCAGGGAAAGGGGCAGGATGGAGCAGCCATGGGGGAAGAGGAGAGAGCAGCCCAGGCAACAAGGCAACTAGAAAGCGACCAACAGGACAGGCTGGCAGCTGGAGCTGGTAATAGGATCAGCATTTCCATTTCTCTCACCCTTCTTAGTTATTTTCTTTTTTTTTTTGCAGGCTTGAGTGCAGGATTTAGCTCAGAATAGTAATTTATTTACACTGCAGGTTTCTGAGTTAATATCACTTCTGTGATTTGAGTGACCTGCCAACAGGAGGTATGACAAGTAGGGGTGGGGAAAAATTCATTCTTCGATGCATCGCGATGCGGACGTGGACGATCCTGAATCGATTCACAAATATCCCAAAATCGATTTTCCAAAAAAAAAAAAAAAAATTTATATATATATTTATAATAACGTAATATTGACGGAACGCGAAAGACGGAAGTGCAGTGACCGGACCGTCTGACGCGTGCACATAACAGAGATGCGATGGCGCGCGAGATCCAAACACCCTCCTTGTTAGGTTAAAAGCTGACGTGTGGAAATATTTTGGCTTCTGAAGTTGAAGGGGGAAGGAACTGGGCAAGAGCCACGCTAGTTATAAGCTTTGTAGAATGAAACTAACGACGGAAACACGACAAATATGAGAAGCCATATGACACGTTTCCAGCCAGAGGAGGGAAAACACTCGGCTGTACTGGTCGTTATAATATTAATTTACTACAAGTAAGTTAAAGTTATGCTCCTAGTTCCGGCACACGTTTATTTTCCTGTTGGTTCTTTGGAATGCTAATAAAATATATTGTACGTTAATTCTTTATGGGTCATTACTTTGTACATTTAAAGGAAAGTATTTATAGTCACACACACTAAAGATTCAGATAATCGATTTGTAACATTATAAATGTCTTCACTGTAACTTTTGATCAACTTAATTTAATTTATCCTTGATGAATAAAAGTATAGATTTCTTTTTTCTTTCTCTCAAAAAAATTAAGAAAAAATTCTTACCAACTCCAAACTTTTGAATTGTATTGTTTAATGTTACAAAAGCTTTCTATTTCAGATAAATGCTGTTCTTTGAATTTCTGGGTGATTCTCTGAATTGGGTGCCCTTCAAGCCCCCCAAACTTGCTTCAAAGATTTTCAATTGAAAGAAATCACAAAATGCATTTTAATGCTGTCAATTAATAGAACCAGGTGCCTTTGCATTATAATGCAACACAATTGTTCAAAAAATTATTTAAAGATAATGGTTTGCCTAAGTAGTAGACAACAAGCATGTTTGCATGTCTTCACTAACCATCATTACATTTTCATTGAATATCAAACAAATAAAAAGTGCAATTAATACAAAAATGTTGCTTCTGCTAATATAATCATATGTTGGTCTAGTGTATTTTTGTTTACTGTTGTAAAATGGAAAATCAATAATCGCTAATCAAGAATCATTAATAATCGAAATCGGACTGTAATCGAAATCGGACTTCAATAATCGTAATCGAATTGGAATTTGGGAAATCAGACAGATTAACCACCCCTAATGACAAGACTCTAGCAGGACAGTTATGGTATAGCAGAAAAATGGAATGTGCAGAACCTTTTTTTTTTTTTTTTTTTTAAACGACTAATTCACTAATCAGTCTTACCTAAACCCTGTATACATAAACGGGGACAGGGTCATCTGATGAAATTAAGTTGTGTACTTGTCACAATATTTTATTTTTTTCAGTGAATAGGAATGCAGAGGTCTTGAGTGTTTTTGCAGTGGATTGGAATGCAGAGGTCTTGAGTGTGTTTTTAAAAATGTTAGGCTATTTTAAACTGTATTGTAAAATATATTATACAAGCCCAGTGATGTTCATATGTGTAATGCTCCAGGGGCAGTACTTTAAATAGCATAACTTTTTCAAGGGCATATTACTGTCCAATTCTTGCAATTACTGTGTGTGTGTGTGTGTGTGTGTGTGTGTGTGTGTGTACACTCACCGGCCACTTTATTAGGTACCCCATGCTAGTAACGGGTTGGACCCCCTTTTGCCTTCAGAACTGCCTCAATTCTTCGTGGCATAGATTCAACAAGGTGCTGGAAGCATTCCTCAGGGAGTTTGGTCCATATTGACATGATGGCATCACACAGTTGCCGCAGATTTGTCGGCTGCACATCCATGATGCGAATCTCCCGTTCCACCACATCCCAAAGATGCTCTATTGGATTGAGATCTGGTGACTGTGGAGGCCATTTGAGTACAGCGAACTCATTGTCATGTTCAAGAAACCAGTCTGTGATGATTCCAGCTTTATGACATGGCGCATTATCCTGCTGAAAGTAGCCATCAGAAGGTGGGTACATTGTGGTCATAAAGGGATGGACATGGTCAGCAACAATACTCAGGTAGGCTGTGGTGTTGCAACGATGCTCAATTGGTACCAAGGGGCCCAAAGAGTGCCAAGAAAATATTCCCCACACCATGACACCACCACCACCAGCCTGAACCGTTGATACAAGGCAGGATGGATCCATGCTTTCATGTTGTAGACGCCAAATTCTGACCCTACCATCCGAATGTCGCAGCAGAAATCGAGACTCATCAGACCAGGCAACGTTTTTCCAATCTTCTATTGTCCAATTTCGATGAGCTTGTGCAAATTGTAGCCTTAGTTTCCTGTTCTTAGCTGAAAGGAGTGGCACCCAGTGTGGTCTTCTGCTGCTGTAGCCCATCTGCCTCAAAGTTCGACGTACTGTGCGTTCAGAGATGCTCTTCTGCTCACCTTGGTTGTAACGGGTGGTTATTTGAGTCACTGTTGCCCTTCTATCAGCTCGAACCAGTCTGGCCATCTCTCCTCTGGCATCAACAGGGCATTTCCACCCACAGAACTGCCGCTCACTGGATGTTTTTTCTTTTTTCTGACCATTCTCTGTAAACCCTAGAGATGGTTGTGCGTGAAAATCCCAGTAGATTAGCAGTTTCTGAACTACTCAGACCAGCCCTTCTGGCACCAACAATCATGCCACGTTCAAAGTCACTCAAATCACCTTTCTTCCCCATACTGATGCTCGGTTTGAACTGCAGGAGATTGTCTTGACCATGTCTACATGCCTAAATGCACTGAGTTGCCGCCATGTGATTGAGAGAAATTAAGTGTTAACGAGCAGTTGGACAGGTGTACCTAATAAAGTGGTCGGTGAGTGTGTGTATATGTGTGTGTATATATATATATATATATATATATATATATATATATGAAAAAAATCTAGATAAACTACTCAATTCAACTAGTTGTTTGATGGTTGACTAGTACTTTTGGAAATTATCAACTCTATTTTCTCTTTACTTTAGCAAGATCAATGTAAACTACAATGTTTTTTTTATGGTTCGATAACACTATCTATAGACTGAGAGGACGTTGGCTGGTAAAGTAATGAATAAATTAATTAAATCAACTCCTTTTTTACACAACATTTGCTCAAATTCTCCAAATAATAGTAACTATAAGGGATTGACGTTTTTCTTAGGCAATTTGACAGAGTTGGGAGTAAGTCACCAAATGCAAGTCTCAAGTCCAAGTCTTAACATTGCAAGTCAATGTCAAGTCATTCTCATGTAAAGGTCAGATCAAGTCATACTCTTTGTCAAGTCATCAAGTCGCACTCAGGCTAGTTTTACACATTTTTTAACTCTGGGACTTTTATTACTTTATTTAGACACAGAGGGCTGATGGGTTACAAAAATAAATAAATTAACTTAAAATATCATATCATTAAGAAGCACTTGAAATGCTCTAAAATGAAATAAAAATAAATGAACATAAGTAAACAAGAATTAATAAAACTTTTCCCATCTTGTAAAAAAAAAAAAATATATATATATATATATATATATATATAAATATGTATATGTGTATATATAAATATGTATATGTGTATATATGTGTATATATATATATGTATATACATGTATGTATGTGTATATATATATATGTATATATATATGTGTGTGTATATATACATAATATATGTGTGTGTGTGTGTGTATATATATATATATATATATATATATATATGTATGTATATATATATATATATATATATATATATATATATATGTATATATATGTGTGTGTATGTGTATGTATATATATATATATATATCAAATCTTTTTTTCTTTTTTTTTTTTTTTTTCCATGCTGTTAATTGCTTAAGGTATATGATTGGCTTAGAATGATAAAAAAAATGTTCCACTCTTTCCAATTACACTGATTGCTGTCTATTTAAGTGTTGGTTTGAATGTTGGTATAATATAGCAAACATGGAATAAAAAACGAGAAAGATGAGAAAAGCCCAACTGGACAGAAGAACAGTGTTTACTTTTAGTCCAGTTAGTGGATGAACACTAGACATCATTAAAGAAAAAAATTGGGCCGGGTGTCACGGCACGGAGCAAGAAGCGGACGTGGGAGCTTACAAATTATTAACGATTCATTCTCCTGCTTGTGCGCACCAGGGAAGCCTGCTATATTCATAAATGCAGTTTTTTGAGCCTGCAAGGTGGGAATGTCCAGTGGAACCTAAATGAACAGCTACACAATAAGAGGTTCTGAATGTGCTGTAATGTTTGTGTGATCACTGCTGACAGAAGGTTGTGACAGACCCAAAGCACTGCTGCTTTATAGCATTTTCCCATTTGCCAAATATCTTGATGTAGTGATTACTTTCATTTCTGGCGTTATGGCATTGCGCTGTGTCGGAGATATTCAGCGTGTTTCTAATAAGATCAGTCACAAACATGATCCCTGCATGATCTCGTCTATTGCGTCTTATTAACTCACAGTCATCTATTCCAACACATTTCTTCTCCCTCTTCATCTTTCTGCCATTTTCTCCTCTGCTAAAGAAACTCTTAAGCCTCTTAAAAGTTCTCATCCGTACTCCTAACAATTTTGACCTTAAGACCTCTTTTAAGGGTTAAGATTCTTTCTGAATTACTTTTTTCTTTACTAGGATTTTTTCTTTAATTTTAAGAGTAAGCGCCCACATTTCTAAGAATTTTCTTAGAATTTTGTCACTAGGAGCTACTTTTTTTATTAAGATTCTTTATGAATATGGGCCCAGGTGATTTGATCCCATAACACAAAATTATAAATGAAAATTTTAAGGAAACTAATCTAATAATTTAAATGATTTAAACACGGCTATTTTTAATACGTGGGTCGTTATGACTGACATTCTCAACTACTTTCTATATCAGGCTACTTTCTCCTGACCCGCAACATTTATGTTTCGTCCCGCTCCCGTCTGCAAAAAGAGTTTTTTTCTTTACCTCCAAATACTTTCAATTTAGCCTACGTGTCGCCTCCATACACATCAGAACAAATGCTCCTTATAAATATTTTTTTATTAAGGCATTAACACAAACTTTAGTTGTAACATTTAAAGCAAGCAGCTCCTGCATGCATGGTTTGGCATGACTGTGCACTCCCTTAATAATTCCTAAAAAATCACAATAATTGATTTTTTTTTAAAATTCACAAATCATTTCAAGTAAATAGGCACAAGTCCGAGTCAAGTCTAAAGTCACAAGGAGCAAGACTAAAGTCAAGTCGAGTCTTTTCAGAGATCTAGTCAAGTCTAAAAAATTGCGACTCAGGTCTGACTCGAGTCAAGTCATATGACTCAAGTCTCCCACCTCTGCAATTTGATGAATGTTATATTGGCCTAAGTCTAATAATTTCAACATGACCAAATACTGCCTCATTGATCATTCTGACCAGTATAACAGCCTATCGCTAGATAAGATTTTTGGAATACTTTAAAATACTTTATATCAGCAACAATATTTTGTGGTGGTGTTATAGTATAATATTAAAACATATTTTTCTCTTCCTCACTTCTCTGCTTACTGATTACAGGAAATGTTAAAGCTTCAGCTGGCTGAAAAGCAAGATACCATTGTAAAATTACAAAGGGAAAAGGGGGATTTTGCTGCTTCTTTTAAATCTGGTACCCAGAAAATTGACCGACCCAAACAGACTTCAAACGTGAAGACAAAGAATGAAGGCGATTCATTTAGTACAACACAAGAGGTCAGTAGATTAATATTAATGCAAAATGCATGCAGCTGTAAAAGAATTATTTGTGCATGCAAAGATGGGAATAGTTCTGTTCTGTATGAAAATTGGTTACTGTGTGTAATGTGTTTGTATAACTCAAAGCAGGTTGCAGTACTAGACTCCTCTGTCCTTTCCACAAAGAGTCTCAGAGATGAACGCTTCCCGAAGCCTGAGCTAGAAATCAGCTTTACACCTCTTAAACCTGACCGAATGAATGTCAGGAAACCGGGAGAAGAAGAGTCTGTCACAATCAAACTCCGACGTACAGCCAGAAAGAGAAAGAGCCCAGACATGCAGGTATACAGATACCATTTCAGGAAATTTCAAGACATTTTAACATTTGACATTTCTAGATTCACTGGTTAGACCCTTTAACTAGTCCTGCAATCATTTCCTAATTATATATTAATGTGTATTTCATAAAGCATATAATTTAAACCTATTCATTGATTTACATATTTTATAATGATCATTATATTGGCTAACATTATATGTCATATAATCATTATACTGTGATATCATTATATCATTAACATCATATAATCATTATATGATTATATCATATCATATCATTATAATAATTTTTTCATAGTTAATGGATTTAGTAATTTAATGATGATTCAATCCAATGTTTCACAATTGTTTAAGAGATAGATCTGTAAATAAATTAGTTGGGAAGGAGGGTCTTTGTGTTGCTGCCACTGTTGTGATAAACTCTGAAGGTTCCAATCTATTTTTAGATATCACATCCTTTTTAAGTCCTTTTTAAGTTGAATACATCCGATTCCTCTTTGAATTCCATGCCACAAGGCAAGTGTGACATGTTTGCCCACAAAGAAAGCTTTTTAATGTTGTATTATGAAGCAGATGTGGCTGTATGCACTTGCTCATAGCTTTTTTTTTATTGAGGTGGAAACTTATTAAAGGAAAGAAATTGCAAGCACGTGTAAACAACATTCAGGAGTCGGTTTTTAACCTCTTTTCTGTGAGTTTTATAAATATAACAGCTCTATTAGGCTACTCACTAGCTCTCTCTCTCTCTCTCTCGTTAATTAGTTTGAATATTTTTTTTTTATCTTACAGTGCTACTTTTTTACTTTAGATTTCCATATCTAACAACCTGTAGATAAAACAACAAATGAAATCTACTGTTATTTTCCTATATATATTTATCCGTTCTGTCACTTTTTGCACTGCAAAACATCCATGACAGCTGTTATCTTGTCCATGCTGGCAAATAATCATGGCCACCCAACATGAGTTATAGAAATAATTTTAACCAAAACCAGAGGGTCTACCATGTGCACAGTAAAGCGATTATTGACATTCATTTTGGCCAGGAGTTAATGTAAAAACAGATAAAGTTTGTGTCTAAAGTGAATGTAAACAGTCAGACTTTCAGATATGGTGAATAGATTTGTGCATTAAGACTTGTAGTGTAAACACAGACTATGAATGAAATTGAATTAATGACCTATTCGGAACACATTAACTTTAACTTCTTTACATGTAATGCAACACAAAGTCATATAACTTGTATTGAATGCGTTTGTTGTTCTAGAACTCGGTAGAGTCGGAAAATCGGAAAAACCGACGGCTAAAGGTTAAAAACTGGGATGACGTGCAGTCTGTTGAGGTGATTTTTTTTTTAATCTATCTATTAATATGGTTTACCTGTGACATCTTACATCTGTCTCTGTTATGTCTGTGTAATATTTTTTCGCTCCTTACCAGACTCCCACTGTGCAAGGAAAAAAGGTGAGTCAATTAAAGCAGAAAGACTCTCCTGCCAGCCTGAAAGGTAAAAAGGATGGAGCCCTCCAAAAGATTGGTGACTTCATCCAGAGCTCTCCAACCCTGTTTGGAAGCAAAGGTCAGCTCTGGCTCTTAATTTTACATGCAGTCAATGGTATTGATTGGAGCTCTCTGCCAAAAGTGTTTCATACTATATCTTAACATGTCCAAACCTTTAACTTCCTCCTCAGCCAAGAAGATCATGAGCATGGTGAATGTTAAGTCTCCTGAACTGCCAAATGCTTCTGAAAACAACAAACCCAAGAGATCCAAACGAAAGCTCTTCAAGACTCAGGTTTCCTCTCCGCTGGACATCCTCTCTTGTCCTGTAAGTAATGTTTCTTTTGCACAAGTCATGGACAAGTAAATCAAATGCATGTAGTCATGAATGAGAAGCATGCCTTATGTTATGAGAAGCATGCCATAATGTTATGACAATACTTGGTGAAATGTTTCACACTATATTGAAACATTACCGTGTTAACGTTATACTTAATAAATATAAATAAGAATGAAATTACAAATGGAAGGTTACACAATTTTGTAATAAAATAAACACAAGGTTTATTTTTTAAGTATATTTATAAGTATTATTCTTCCATACACCTTATTCACAGCAGCGCCATCTTTGATTTTTAATGAGAATGAAAGCGAGGCTGTGAGGGATAACATCCCTTCAATGGGCTTTACTGTTATTTAATGTGTTTTCTAGGGTGTAACGATTTTCGAACCGAACTGAAAAACCGCGATACTGAACTCACGATTCGAATCGGCGATACTGTCATTGCGTACCGAACACGCCCCGCCCCGCCCCCTGCTACTCCGGCCCCGCCCAGCCCGGCTGAATGGACCTCATGTCTTATGTAAACAGTACACAATGAATTCAGTTTTGTAGCCTAACCACCATTAACACCAAATAACAAGCTCCGTGTTTTGTTACTTTTGATAATATGCAAGGTGTAATCTTTCAGATTCTGTCTATTTGATCACGAAATTCAAACAATAAATGGCGTTTTGGCGCTCTTTGATGTGACGTGACAGATCGCTTACTAGGCTCCTCATTTCAAGCGGCAGCGCGGCGCGCGAGTAAACGCGATCATCTCTTCCTCAGTTACAGAAAAGACACCTGAAGGTATGTTGAAAGATACAGTATACTTACTGAAAGGCATTATAACTGGTGTAATCGCTCAATCAGTATTTAAGCAGCAGAAAGACGTCAATAAAACAGCAAAGCTTTAGCTTGTCACTAGCATTATATTTACCTCAGCAGGCAAGTGATTCAGTGTCCACATCTTTCTATAAATGAACCTTTGCACTAAATAAATGCACTATGTTAGCCTGTATATTATATTTTACTTAACCTGTTAATGATATCTTGATTATTTAATTCATGTTTAAAATATCTTTCATGAAAATGACAACTGTGTAAATTATTAGAGAAAAAACACAAGTTAATGTAAAAACTGCCTTATGTTCAGTTTACATGTTTTCATACAATGTGTTGTGTGTCGATTATTATATCTAAAAAATAAATGGCATCTGAATTTAGGTTAAAAGTCTAGGATGTAGTATAGTACATTTAATGTTATAGTAATGTGCAGCCTTCAATATAGTTCACAGCATTAGCAGATTTTTTTCAATCCTTGTGAAATGTTTAATTGTAACTGATTTAATTTAAAGACAAAGACCTTTTTTTCATTAAACCACTGTTTAAAAAAAAGAAGCCATTTTAGCTTTCTAAACCGAATTGGAACCGAACCGAGACGTCAAAACCGTGGGAAAACCGAACCGTCAGTTTTGTGTATCGTTACACCCCTAGTGTTTTCGGATTGTTCTGCTCATGAAACACTGGAAAAATATCTTTCCAAGAAATTTTAGTTGACAAAAAACTAAACAATATAAGCTGTGGATAATTGTAAGTAATCTAGGAGCTTTATTCAGTTTTTACAGCGGATGCCATTGGAAACACCTCACTTTCATACCTGTTATGGCGCTGCTCTGAATAAGGTCTATGAGTTTAACTTTGAGCTTGATTATTTTAAACTTTTGAGTATTTAAATCAGTAAGTTCTAAGGCTTTGTTGAATGTTCAGTTTTAGTAGAAGAAAATGTATTCATTATTTTATTTGAGATGTGTTTTTGTGGGATGGAGGTACACTACTACGTTTGTTTGTAAAAACATAAAACTGCAGAAATGCTGCCAGATGGATGTGTAAATTCATGAAATAATTTTGCAGGTCATTGGAAGCAATGAAGATGACAAAGAGAGTGATCATCTCATAATCAAGAGAAAACTCAGAACAAGAACTGCCAAGAGATGACACAAACATACAATTTGATTGTGTAATTTCAGTTAGTTTGCTTTTTCTTTTTTTCTTCAAATGGTCATATTTTGTTTGTTTAATACTTAAATGTTGTTGAATAGTTTATATTTGTTTTAATAACACTGGGCATGTTTGTAAATACATTTTGTATGTTTTTTTTTTGTTGTTTTTTTTGTTTTGTTTTTTATTTAGCCTTTGATTTCCTGTGGTAATTAGACAAAATATGGCCAAAAATGCTGTTTATTAAAAAAAAAAACCTAAAAGCATATATTATTTGGGTTTCACTTCTTATGCTTAAGAGAGAAATATTAACTGCATTACTGTCCCTTTCTGTTGGATTCCACATCATGATATCCTTTAAAAATGCTCAGATGAGGAAAGCAGTACCAAACAGGCAAAGGTGAATGGGGATGAAGAGAATATTCCAGATTAATGTTTGGGGGTCAATTTGTTGTATGATACTCATTTATTTCCACTGTCAGTAAATGGAGGGTGGCTGTCATCAGAGAAGAGTAAGTAATACATTGTATCTGCACCTTATGATCTCTACACTAACAGGTCAAACCTGCATTAATACACATCTCACTTCTCACACTAATACACAATTTCACCAAGGTGAAAGTAATGTAACATTGAAAACAAACATTTTTGTGGGTGTGTGCTTGCATGTCGTCATAGTAGCAAATTTCAATTTGGGTTATAAAAGTGTGCTGTCCTTAATGCATATGAGAACATTTTGTTTTAAGTCAGCATGAAACGGAAGTTGCGATAGTCTGGAATCACGCATTTGAAATTTCTTCAAATGCCAGTATAGGAGGTGTACCTAAAAAGATGGTATGCATCCCACCAATAAATCCACAGAAGAAGAAGAATTTGAATCCAAACTGCACATCTAAAGTACGTGCCTAGAAAGCAGCGGCGGCCAGCACATGAATCAGTAGCTACTCATGACCGTAAATTTAGGTAGGGCGAATTCTGGGTCTTAGCGCTAGTTTATGATGAACATTTTTCCTAAGCTTTACATTCTAATTGCTGAACACATGCAGAACATTGTCTTATTAAAGGGATAGTTCACGTTACAATTCAGAAATTACTCACTCTTATGTTGTTCCAACCCTGTAAGACGTTTGTTCTTCTTCGGAACACAAATTAAGATATTTTTGAAATCAATCTGAAAGCTGAATCACTCCTCCATAAGCTTCTAAGGGATTGAAACTTGCAGACCCAGAAAAGTTATTAAAGACATTGTTAAAAATAGTCCTACAGTGACTACAGTGGCTCAATCTTAAGTTTATCAAGCCACAAGAATACTTTTTGTGCGCAAAAAAATAAACAAAAATAATGGAACTATTCACTCTGTTGACCTCAAATTAGTTCTTAGCGCAGCGCTTCTGTGTTGTGCCTCACACGTAGGCTCACTATTGGCTGGCGCTGGTCATGTGTGATGCGTGTGACGGACAACCAGAAGCTCTGCGCAGTTACGTAAACTAACTCGAGGCCAACAGAGAAGGAAATTAATAGTTGAATAAAGTCGTTATATTTTTTTATAAAGTATTCTCGTCGTTTGATAAACTTATGGTTGAGCCACTGTAGTCATTTAGAATATTTAAATATTGTTTATCCTTATTGTTATTTGATGGGGCTATCAGTAAATTAGCCTAATCATAATCAACACCTTCAAGTGTAGACAAAGGGGGAAGCTGGAGCACTGCTGGTATCCCTTATATCCTCTGGGATCGGTGTTTCAATAATTATCCACAAAGGATTTTGGATAACGGATTGGATGAAATCTTGAAAATGGGTTTTTCAAAAGAAAAAACTGATTACAAAATTATCCTTTGGAAAAGAAACAAATTCATTGACCAGGCTGGCTGGTGCAATTGACACAACTCTCACCACATCACACACAGCTAGGGATGGGAATTGATAAGATTTTATCAGTATTAATGGCACTAACGATTCTGCTTATCGATCCGATTCTTTAACGAGTCTCTTATTGAGTCCTGATAGCACTGTGTGGGAAAAAGTAGTCATATGCTTTTTGGGGGAAAAACAAGTGGTTTTATTTGTTTCAAACCTTAAACTTGACAAAGGAAACTATTTTTTTTTATGTAATTTATGTAATAAATGGAACCCTATTGAAAAGTGTTACGATTCGTTATTCACCAATTATATAATAAGTCCCGTGAGTTCAGTGTTGGAAAATCAGTTCAGTTCATTAAAACGAACCGGTTCAAAGGAGTCATAAGTTTGAATGTGTCATCATAGGACGTGTGCGTGTTGTGTGTATCCCGGTGGTTGGGACATCCCACAAGATGTGTGTCATCAAAAAACATTTCATCACTGGATCGTTTTTTTTTTTTTTCGTTTATTTGAAGTGTGGTTTATGTCAGCTGAATGTGCGAAACGCTTTTCAGAGAAGATAAGGCAACGTAGGCCTATTTTAGCACAATTCACAGCCAGCGGTAATTCAGGAAAAACAATCTCTGAATGCTCCACATGAAACTTTAGTCTCTTGACCTTACAATCGTGTCTGATTATTTTGATTAGTATATGCGAGGGAGAGAGAGAGAGAGCAAGACAGCGCGTAGTTTTGAGATGGTGAAGCCTAAGAGAGCGCACGCACGACCGGGGCACTCTCTCTCCCTGCTCGTTCAGTTTAACATGCGCACTGTCACAAGCGCAGCGGTTCATCGCTGACAGAGAGAGACAGTTTTACTCACCGATCAAATAAGGCTTTGGCGGTACAAAAATTCGCTTGGGACAGTTGTGAGTTCATGGTCTGTAGCCTACATACTATGGTTGATTCAGAGCAGGAGCATCGATAAGAGGACTCGTTGCAACGTCGAAGGGCATGCAATATCGATGGATCGTAATATCTCAAGTGGAACCGAGTTTTCAATTCCCATCCCTACACACAGCTAATTTCACCATTCCCATATAGTCACCAACAACTTGATAGAAAGTCCCACATGCATAAAATCAGAGAGCAATGAGGATCTAGTCATTCTCAGACAGACCGTGACTCTTTTTCACAAGGTACTCAATATCAGCCTTCCCAAAGCGAAACCGGCCATACAGCTCCTCAGTGGTGTATTGCGCCAGTGGCTTGGTACGTTCAACATACACCCTTTGACGGTATGCTCTCATGGCAAAATGGTGGTGGCAGTGGACAACACCTGCCAGTTCACTGTCTCTCTGTGAATCCTCTGTGAAAGGCTGATTTATATGGCCGAGTAGTTGGTCTTTTCAAACACGCCTATTACAACTGATCAGTTTTGTCTTGTGTTCAATTGAGGCAATTGGACCCAAGGCCTATAGTTTATGAACAATGCACTAATAGTAAAGCAACAGAACCATGTAACTTCACTGCTTCTGAAACCAATGCACTACTAGAGGGTGTTCGGTGCCATTATGGAACAATAGTGGAAATTCTAATTCTGCTAAGGATACCAACAAAAAGAAAAATTATGTTTGGATTTTAATCACAGACAGTGTGAATGCCATAGGGCAGGGGTGCCCAATCCTGCTCCTGCCGATCGACTGTCCTGCACAGTTCATCTCCAACCCTAATCAAACACACCTGAAGCAACCAATTGTTTGCTGCGTCCCAATTCGCCTACTTATACTACGCCTAAAAGTATGTACTCTTTTTGTGAAGAAAAAGTATATACTTTTGAGTATGCAGCAAAAAGAGTAGGCAAGCTTTGGGACATACTATCACGTCATCTTTAACGGACAGCTCTGTCGCGTGCTGCGTGCATCCTGTCACCGTAAACTGCCCTGTCAATCATCTTGTCACAGTTAAAATCCTCCATTCTATCTCATTTGATTTCCTACCGTTTCAGAGCACGTTCATCTGCCAGTCGTGGGTCTTTCATGCAGATACTCTCCTCGTGTTTGCAATTTGAATATAATGATGCATTTAAAAAGTAATGGCTAAACGTGTCTTTACAAAAGTTCACAATGCTGCTGCATATGCAATATATTGTGGACAACATTGAATAAATTCATTTTCGTCCGGTTAGATACTGATAATTAATCACTCAAACCTGTTTATCTAAACCTCTCTACACAGCCGCGGGACCAGCGGGACTTGACGCGCCCTCCGTGTCTGTAGTTTTTTAACACTTTTTACTCGTGTTTGTAGTTCTAACCGAATCCTCGTCCACCGCGCAATGATTTGTGGGCAATATCAGCCGTTAGAGTGTGCACCGATCTACACTTCGGATTCTGACCGGAAATCAGTAGACCATCCGGGTATCTTTGAAACACTCATTTCAACATACTACGGTTTGGGACGTACTAATTCTATTTTCGAATACTATTTAGGACGGATAGTATGCGAATTGGGACGCAGCAGTTGTCTTTAGGATCACTTGAAAATTAAACGCAGGTGTGTTTGATTAGGGTTGGAGATGAACTGTGCAGATCGGCAGGAGCAGGATTGGGCACCCCTGTCATGTCTGGCCAGAGGAGGACCACAGACCAAATCAAATTGCTTTGGAAGAATCTTAAGGCCAGGGCAACAAAGGACCACGCTGAAGCCA
This sequence comes from Hybognathus amarus, assembly GCA_030378365.1. Taxonomy (NCBI): domain Eukaryota; kingdom Metazoa; phylum Chordata; class Actinopteri; order Cypriniformes; family Leuciscidae; genus Hybognathus; species Hybognathus amarus. The sequence continues at coordinate 38,584 of JAQIUQ010001151.1, read as the reverse complement.
AAAAACCACAAACAGGCAACAAGCCATTTAAGAGAGGAGATTACACAGATGTGGTCCTCGACATCATTGGAGGTGAGATGTCGCTTTCCATGGTATTCAAGAGTGTTGTCAGGGGATGGCGAGCCCTGGACTGAGAAGGAGGTGGAGGAGAATCTGCCAGTTCCTCCTGAGGCTGATCTAGAGAGCGTATTTATATTGAATCTCAGCTCTGTTCCTGAGGAAGAAGCTGGATCCTCATTGGTTGAGCCAGAGGTAGGTGCCACAGGATCTCAGAGGAAAGGCTTGAAGTGCCCTTCATCAAACAAAGATGATATTTTCAAGGCACTTCTGCAAAAAGAGACTGAAATGGCAGAAGCACAGCTTCGTCTGGCAGAGGAACAACTGACTCTGACCAAACTGCAGCAAACCAAGGCAGGACTTGAGATCTGCCTTCGTAAAGGCTAGGCTCAGACAAGCGAAGTCTGAAATTATTGTGGAGTATTTGACATTGTTTTTTTAATTCAATACATCTATATTTAGAGGAATTCATCTATATTTATAGATATTTGGAGGAAATGCATACAGATGAAAAGAGGCATGAGCCTACTATGTCAATTCCATCACACATTCCAAGTGGCATGGGAAAAACAGATTGTAGCATGGCGCAGAGCAGGTGGAGTCTTTATAGCTAAAGTAAAAGATGCTACAAGCATCAGTCAGTTTCGTCCTATTTCACTATTAAAAGTTGAAGGTAAGATTTTCTTCAGCATTATTGCCCAGAGATTGTACACCTACCTTTTAAAGAATGACTTCATTGACACTTCAACTGACATTGTTACCTTGCTTTTGGCTTGCTTATTTGGGTTTATTTAATATTTAACTATATTATTAATCTGTGTTGTACTACTTTCATGTTATCACTGTGAAGCTGCTTTGATACAATCTGTATTGTAAAAAGCGCTATATAAATAAATGTGACTTGACTTAAAAAAGCGGGCATTCCAGGGTTCTCAGGATGCTTAGAACACATCAATGTTATCTGGCAACAAATTCAGTCAGCTAAAAAGGAGAGGAAGGAGCTCCATGTGACATTCCTGGATTTGGCTAATGCATATGGTTCAGTGCCACATGAGCTTTTTTGGGCAGCATTTGATTTTTTTCAAAGTAACGAATGTCAATAACAAATTTAGTGAAAGCCTATTTTGGAGATTTGCAGTTTAGTTTCTCAACTCCAAAATTCAGCACTACATGGTAATGCTTAGAAGTTAGAATAATGGCAGGATGCACCATTTCTCCACTGGCTTTACCATGGCAATGGAAGTAATCATTAGGGAATCAAGATGAGTAGTAGGAGGAGAGCGTTTGGCTTCTGGGATGCGACTACCACCAATCAGAGCATACATAGATGACATGACAACAACAGTAGCCTGCACTAATCGGTTATTGGGTAAGTTAACCGCTAATATTGAATGGGCACAAATGCAATTTAATCCCTCTAAATCAAGGAGCATCTTGATAGTTAAAGGAAAGGTAGTAGATAAATCATTCTTCATTAATGGTGAGGCAATACGAACAGTTTCTGAGAAGCTAGTGAAGATTCTAGTGAAGCTAGTGAAGATTGTTGCAAGATGTGCAATTCTTAAGAAATTTGATTAAATAAGGGTTAAATCAACCCGATCACACCAAATGCGTCTTTATAACACGCATGTGTATTGTCATGTAATATATACGCTAAAGTGAGTTTTTACATGCATATGATATGCATTGGTTGGTTAGGTTAAGTTTAGGTGTGGGGTGGGGTGCGTGTGTATTAGACGCTTGCTAGAATTAGTGGTGTGTGGTGCGTGTGTATTATACACAAATGAACTGCGTATCAATTGCACGACAAAAACTGCGTCTCATATGCACGTAAAAACTCATTTTCGCGTATATATTACACGACAATACACATGCGTGTTATAGAGACGCATTTACATGAGAACAGGCTGGTTAAATAGGCCTATACAAACAAATTAAAAAAAATCCAAGACCGACTCTGACTGACCACAGCTTTATTATAGCAAAGCTAACGAACATGCACATAGTCTCTCACTGATAGGATAGTAGTTTACCTATCTCACTGGCGGAAGAGAGAAAAAAGCTACACATCTTTATTCTGCTTTGCTCTGAACCCAAGCATTTACTGTAGTAGCCTACTTTTAAAAAAGTATCATGTAGTTAGCTTTATAAAAACAAATAAAAAACAGCCACAACATACACAGATAGTATTCTACAATTTCATTTAAGAAAATATAGGCTTAAACACATGTTTCTCCAGGGCGGGAGTGACATTTCAGGACAACGGACAGTGCAAAAACTGAACTGAAAAGGCCGCCTATAAACTATTTAGTTTCATCACAACCTAACGTGAAAACACAATATAGTGAACTTAGACGTTACATAATGCCAGAATACACTAACAACTGGCCAGCATGAAACTGTAAATTTAACTTACAGCTAGAAGAGTTAAAGACGCGCTTGTGAGCTGATTGGAACTTCCTGAAAACAGCGTCCTTCCATGCGCCACAACACTTTTTTGTCAAGTCCTTCTCGAATGCAAGTTGAACTAGGCTGGCCTTTCTTATGTAAAGCATGCTCCTTCTATGTTCTGAAAACACATTTTTGAGTGTGGAGAATGAATTTCGCAGGTCGCGGTAGAAGCACCAAATACCAAAGCCAGTTGGAGTGCCATCAACACAGTGGGCATCGCCTTAAGCGTTTTGTAATGTTTGGACAACAGTCCCTGAACTGTCCATTTCTCATTTGAGTCGTCTTCCATTTGTGACTGTAAAAATTGGCGTGCGATGCAGAATTCCGACTCCACTATCTCCACTCCCACTAAATCCATAATGTGTTTGATTTTTTCAACATTCAGAAAACGTTTATTTTCTGAGTCCCCACGTTTATTTTCAGCTTCCCATTGCGCTCACTGAAACGCACATCCATTTCTCCAATTATGGCACCAATCGCACTGAAAAAAGTCTCTTCAGCTCTGACTTATCGTTATTTGTGTCGTTTTGTCCCACACTCTCCTTAAGAACGTACTCGTCCAGGTTCCTGTTCATGACACGTCTTCTTTTGCTGGCTTGTATCTCGTTGTTGTTGGTAGCAGTACTCCAGATCTTCGGTAAATGCATCGTCACATCTCAGATCACGAACACAGTCTACTGCACTTTGCACGAGTTTCACTGCATTCAGTAGGTCCATTTCCTTCGCCTGTAGCTGTTTGTTAGGCGAGTCCAGAAGCAGTAATATCTTGTGCACACTATCTGGTGTAAAAGGCCAGTTGCCAGCACTCTCACTTCTGATGCAAAGGCCCGAGAGCTGCTCGTCTTTGACCGTACTGCAATGATATCCTCCAAGTTTTTAAGGACCACAGAGACCATTGCTAGATGGTCAGTCCAGCGTTGGTCAAGGAGGCGCTTCAGGGTATCACCTTTATAGTGAGTGGAAACAGTGGGCTTTCTCAGAAAATTATAAAGCATGCCACACACATTACCAGTCACCAATCGCTTCTTCAACCGACAGGGCATGAACGACCACAAGGTGCAGCTGGTGGTTAAAACAGTGGATGTAAGGGATTTCTCTGCCAAGTCTATCCTGTAGAAGTTTTTGGACTCCTCCATGTTTCCCAGACATGAAGGATGCACCGTCATAGCACTGACTCAATATCTTTGCACTGCTGAGCCACACTTTTTGAAGTTCTTGTAATATGTCAGTGAGTGATTCAGAACTGGGTCTTCTTCGTCATCTGAATCTGATGCAGCAGCTAACAGAAAGTGCATCTTCTTTTTAGGTGGACCTGGCTCAGGTTCTCTCACGAGGCTTAGGTTGCCGAGCACTCTGCTCTTTAATCAACTTCCAGACATCCTCCCTTTCAGATCTGGGAAGGCATTTTAGATCCTTAAATCTGGGGTCAAGCACTGTTGCCACTTTCAACCACTGGAGATTGTTTTTTTGTTTTCGCTTTGATAGGTCAGATGTGAAGGCCGCTTTAAACCGGAGCACATTACCTGGATCATCGTCAGAAGCAGTCATCAACCAGAACAAATGACACAGTGCAGGCAGGACCACAGCGCAGGATATGTACTGTTCTCCTACCAAAAGCTCAGTCACATACCTGCCAAGAAACATAAATTGCAATCAATTACCAGTTATAAAAAAGGATGAAGTTACCTCCAGTGAAATAAAATTCTAAAAAAATAAATTTTTAGAGCATGTGTGTAGGCCTTCCTCCTCTTCCTCTCACAGTGCTTTTCATATTCATATAACCAATGTTTAAAGCTACAAAAGCAGCAGCATCTAATTTTGGCACAAACTAAATGATTTAAGAGTGTCTAATAAATCAGTCACATTTTAATTTTCAACAAAACAAATTCAAAATATTTACCTGCATGGTTCAGAGGAGTGTTTCAAGCTTTTCGATCTTCTCCAGTTCTGCATTAGTCAGCATGGCTGGTGTGCCTCTTTGTTGATGGAGTTCAAGTGTAGCCTTGACAAGGTCCTTGTTTCTCAGAAGCCGGGTGATCATGCTGAGAGTGGAGTTCCACCTGGTGGAAACATCTTGGATGAGGGGCTCCAGTGGCTGTCCCAACTCCTCTTGTTGTGCTCGCAATTCAGCTGCATTTGCTGGACTATGCTTAAAATGTCCAACCAATTTGCAGCATTTTGCCAAGACATTCTCAAGACCACTGTCACGGAGTGACACTGTGATCGATCTCTGTAAACTGTGCACAACGCATGGCATGTGCTCGTATGGCAGGAGTCTTGCTGCTGTTGTCATATTACGGACACTGTCGGTGCCAATTGTTGTCACCTTCCCGCAATTTCCCACTGCTCTGCAACTTCGGAAAATTGTTCGGCATATGTTTCTGCAAAGTGCCGTTGTTCTGAGTGTTTAACTGTTAAAGCAAACGAATGCAACTTCCAGTCAGCGTCTATATGGTGTGCAGTAACTCCAAGATAATTCTGGTTTCTTACTGACGTCCAATGATCCCTGGTTAATGCCACAGCATTTGCATTTCGCAGGAGATTGATCTTAGATAGTTTCTCAGCTTCATAAAGCTCCTCTATGCGAGCAACAATTGTTCCCTGCGATGGTAACATGTAAGCCGGTTCAGAACTTGCCAACCTGATTACATCCCTGAGACCTGAATCTTCAACAATGTTGACTGGTCTGCATTCAGTTGCCACCCATCTGGCAATCGCTGTGGTTAACTTATTTTCATCCAAGGATCTGCTGCGACACTCAGGAATAGTTCTTTGGCGAGGCTGCGGCTTGCTTGGCGGGGAAGCGTCAGATGAAACACCGGGGTGTTTGGCCTGGAGGTGGTAACTTAGACTTGACGTGCTCCGATGGTAGCTGAACTCCTTGCAACAAATGCTACATTATACCTTAGTGTTGTCAATGGAACCATCTGATTTTTTTTAAAGTTAATCAGGCTGTTTAAAAATCTGGTCATACTTTTTCTATCCATCACCTTTTATCGCTTCATAAACCAAAGGGGCTGACTACGGGCTAGTAAAAGGGACAAAAAGACCTTCCTTGAAATGCGATAAAAAAAAACGCGTTATGGATTGTTTTTAACTAATCGCGATTAATGCATTAACACTGACAGCCCTAATTTCAATTAATCATAAATTTTCCCTGATATGTCACAAGACATTAAGAAATCATGTTCATTTCAAATACTTACATCACTGACAACAGAAGTTCGGCCAGGATATTGTCATTTAAAAAAATGAAGTTGCACCGCTCTACAGTAATTTGAAAGTGATTGCAGTACCAGTTTTGGCCACAATCTTGCATACGGCTCCTTTAAAGACTTTCATACTCATTTAGGAACTCACGTGTCAAAATCCAGCTGTCAGTACACTGTTTCCAAAAAGTGCACATGGTAAAAGTTATGTCATTGCATGCTATCACTATTGTCGACAATATTTCATGCTCGATACTGATATAATGGGGTCTCGTCTGAGAGCCCTATTACCTCCAAGTGGTAACAAAACCACGTTTCCAGTCCTTATCTGATGCCCATGATCAATGTCTCACATGCCCAGTTTTTGTGGAAGGTTCATGGTATCATTATGAGAACATGACCATGTCGGCACGCTGTATGCGACTTGCCTTTCTCGTAAAGGCTAGAGTCCCCTTTGTTGTTACCCAGCTCACCGCTTGTGTGTAAAGCATAGCTGCGAGTTTGATAAACAATTTTGGTGGACCTGAGGGAGCTTTTCTGCTGAGAAAATCCCCACAGATCTCCCGCAACTCTCAGCGTGTCATGTGCCCTCGAGTTACTGGGTGACAGCGTTGGTTCCTATCACAGCAACCCAGCACGTCATTTGGCGATCTGGATGAGGATCAGATGATGATAGTTGCATCGGTGAGTAGGCTATTGTCCTCTGGAGAGGAAGATGCCACTAAACTCCCCCCCTTGGCGGCGTTCGCTTATTCTGAATCCGATTCCAGAGTTGACAGCCATGGTTACCCGGCACACAGACTCATTCTGAGTGATCGTGGCTGGATGATCGATTTCTGAGTTTGGAGTGTGATGCGAAGAACGCCCCTCATGATGTACTCATAGGGATTCCTCAGGTCGAGAGTGCAATTGCGGTGCATTTTTGCCCCCGAAGTACCCCACCTGGGGGATTCATCATCCCGAGTCAGCGCCTGTGAGACAATGGCAGCTTTGGCTCATAAGCCTCACAGTGCTGCTGGATAGACCGCCTCCACCTTGCATGTAATGGCTGTCCTGCAGGCCAAAGCACTCATAATGCACAAGAGTAATTCTCAGTAATTCCGGGGTTGATGCAGGGCCTGCGCATGGTGACTGGCCATGACGGAAGTCATGGCGTGGTCCCTTGACCAAACGATGTCGACCTTGGTGGTCCAGGAGCGCCATCTGTGGCTAAACCTTGCAGAGATGCGAGATGTCTACAGTGCACTTTCTCAATTGTCCCATCTCGCAAGGTGGCCTCTTCAGTGACACTGTCAAGGACTTGCACAGCATTTTTCAGCAGTTCAGAAGCAGACATCTCTGCCACTGCAGTCGCCGTTGGCCAGTCTGCTGCCTCCTGATAGAAGCACTCTGTCCCGGCTCATCTTGCTTGTGCAATTGTGGTGAGCGGGTGGAGGGCAAAATTACAATATTGTTCAAATAGAGCAAGATTAAGAGCAGACTACGCCACCCATTTCTGTGAACAGGGACATTTCTATCCAAATTAGGGCACACAGGTTTGGTACCAGCAGAAAAAATAGGAGACGTGGATATTTATATTTTGTATAAATACAAAATACATTTATTTTACAAAAATAACTATAAACAATGTATAAAACTGTTGACTCAGAATTTATACTCATTATGCACCAGACAAAAATGAATAAAGAAAGACAAAAAGAACTTTCAGGCTGAAGCTTACCAGTAGGGTATGGTGGCAATTTCAGTAGATTTACTCACTAACATTGTTGTGGAAACACAATAAAAATGAAAACAAAAATATATTAGAAGTATTGTGCTATAATCTACTGAAATTGCCACCATAACAGTGGACTATGATGTGTTAGACGTAGGGCTACCACATTTTTAAATTACTATTAGTATTATTTGAAATTAATACAATAAAATACGTAGACTACACCAACAAAAAAAAAAGTTCTTTAAAATTGGGCTATTTCAGCGTTGTGGATGTGACATTTGCAGTCAAAACTTGAAATATAAATTCTCAGAAAATGCATTTAGCTGAAAAAGCATTTAATGTTAATGTCAGTTTAGCATGCTAAGCTAATGTCAAGTCAAGTATATTTATATAGCGCTTTCGAGCCCGTTCTCATCCTTTAGCGTCACATAAAGCGCTTTATGACAAAACGGCGCTATACTACGCACATGGTACCCTTTATCGTTTATATAATACGCGAACTCAAGGCGTCATAAATCCTTTAGCGTAATATGAGACTACCCTACCCCACACCTAAACCTAACCATCACAGCGTGTTATATAAACGATAAAGGGTACCATGCGTGTAGTATAACGCCGTTTGTCATATAACGTTCTATATGACGCTAAAGGATGAGACGCGTTGGCTTTTCACAATATAGATTGCATCAAAGCAGCTTCACAGTATCAGTCAAAACATAATAACAATGTTCCTTTCTTAGTGGAAAAACATCCACGTTTGGTAGAGCTGATCAATGGTATTTCTGATTGGTTAATTCATTTGAATATCCCCAACTGAGCAAGCCAAAGGCAACAGTGCCAAGGAACCGAAAAACTCCTGATCCAATGGAGAAAAAAAAAAACTTAGGAGAACCCAGGCTCAGTCGGGGGCCAGTTCTCCTATGGCGTTTATGATAGAGGCCAGATTTACAGTAATTGTGAAGTAAAAAATTATGTGAATGTCTCTAAACAGACTTTAAACACGAACCTGTGATAAACGCTGATGGCGTTCACATGCGCATTAAGAATTGATTCTATAGTTATGTGCGTTTGAATATATATGTATATGTGCGTGGGTTTGTAATTCCCTACAAAACCATGCCTGAACAAATTACTTGTCTTGTCTCATGAAACTGCACAGGGAAACAGACAGTGGTGATCCAAACGCAGGCTTTATTTAAAGGAGAGTTCAGAGACAGTTACCGAGAAACATGCAGGGGTCAAAACCAGGTAAGCAGTCCAGATAGCAATCAAACAATGCAGGGATAAGGCAAACGGGAAGACCAGATACAGGCAGGGAGTCCAGGAACCGTGAAACTTGAAATGACGTTTTATTAACTAAGTTCGGGAGGAGCACGTTCAGATAATTAACACGAGTGGGCGGGAATCAGCAATCAGCAACCAATGATAAGAGGGTACATATAGGCTCAGCAGTCTTACCTCGATCCATGGACGGTTTGCAGCATTCGGCCATGTCCGAATCTAGCTCTTCCCGTTTCGATAAAGAAATTTTCGTCCTTCGGAACTAGGTATCCTTGCCGCAACCCGGTATCATCTTTCACCCATGACGGCATTCATCTTGTGGGCATCAGGCCAAACAAACGGTTCCTCGCCACCACGGGCGAAACATCCGCAATCTACTTCCGCGTATTTCCTTAAACCGGGCCATTCAATAATTCCTGCTATAGAGACAAGGCAATGCTGCTCTCTTAACGCAAAGGAACGGACCTTCCTCCAGCGTCAAGCCGCCACAACAGGCCGTAAGTTAAGCCACATTGCAGATTTATTCCCGGTTGATCCGCACTCTCAACATCTGCCGGGTCAACTCTGTGAGTGCTTAGCTCAAAACTTTTGTGTCCCTGATTGTACTTTCGCATTCGCTTCAATTGTGGAATGACGGGCAAGTTATGCTATCTGGACACAAATCGTGATCGTTTAAATAGTTTCTGTTCAAATGATTTGCGTTCCTTAAACGCGATGCTTCCTCATGGCGTAAACTCACATGTAAACAGTAGGACTGGGGGAATCGATTCCAAAAGAATCGATTCCAAAAAGAATCGGTTTCGAGGCGTTAGGAATTGAGAGTCGATTCCAAAGGTTGGAATCTATTCCATTAAGGGGAATCGACTCCTCCTTTAAGATTTTTAACACAAACCGCGGCTGTAACCGATTTCATTTGTCAACACAATCACGTCTCATGCAAACCCACAGCGTCACCGTTTGGTTTACTGATTAAGAACGAACAAATCGGGAACGTGACCCTTAGAAATGACAAATAAATAAATAAAATGAGAAAAAAAGGGTGCTTTTTCACTGGGCGCATTTGCTGCGGTCCGAGCGCGTTTGTTCCCGACACCCCGCAGTGTGGGTCAGGTTTCACACTCAACTTGATTCTGTCGAACCCTGGTGCGTTTGCGTGCATGCATCTTACATCATCGCAAACGTGCACGGCGCATGATAGTAAGTAGAACGTGGGTAAATATTGTGTTTTATTTATTTATTCATTCATTTATTTATATTAATTTGCTGCTATTATGTGCAGTTGAGTCAACAATACAGGTTTATTGTTATAGGTTGAGGTTTATTTAACAGGTTTATTTACTAGGTTTATTTTGCAGCTTACAAACGGACTCTTAAGGAGACGGTGGATTTCCAAATGGATTGCTCTGATTCAATGCACAATGCTCAAATACACCGCAGGCTCACTCTCCGATTGTACCCAAGGTAATTCCTCAACACCATCATCCCTTACTTATTTAACTGAATACATCACAATAAGCTAAAACACATGCGCAGTATACTTCCTGAACAAGGGCGCACCTGAGATGCTTTCACATACACGCGAAGAGCGGCACGGTTCGGGAGCAACCAAACTCACACCACCTCCTCCAGGTAGTCTCGGGTTCGGTACCCCAGTGCGCACCCGGGTCCCATGACTGCATTCACATTAGCATTTGTCATGCGAACCGTGCCCCGTTACGGACTTAACTGCCAGGGTGAAAGCTCACCAAGCTATTTTCAAACGTTAATAAAGATGTGTATAATCCTGCAAAGATTTAATCTCCCCTCTTTTCACTCAAATCTTTTATCTCCCACCTTAATATCATTAAGAGCCTACAAATCGGGTCCATCAAAGGTTATCTGAGTGTCATCCAGTTATTCCACAAACTGATATACGGTACTCCTTCTGTGGAGATAAACAATCCACAAACCCTGATTAAAGGGATTCAAAGATCCCAGCCCGACACCGGACAACCCATAACACTGGACATTCTCATCAAATGTATTCAGGCTTTCGCACAGGCTACCAGCCCCTCAGTTCCGCTCACACACTCGATACCACGTTTAAACTAGCCTTTTAGTTTTCTTAGACACTCAGAAACCGCCATCAATTTGTGAAGCAGAGTGAGTGCTTTCCCAGTGGAGCACTTACATTTTTCTCTTTCATCCAGCGAGCAGTTGGTCTCACAGCGGATGCAGTGTGAGAAAATCTCCTGGGCAAGCACTCATTTCTTCCTCTTTCCAGGTTTCCTCTTGCCGTCCAGCGAACATTGGTCTCACAGCGGACGGAGTGAGAGCTTTTCCAGTGGAGCACTTGCATTTTTCTCTTTCATCCAGCGAGCAGTTGGTCTCACAGCGGACGGAGTACGAGAAAATCTCTTGGACAAGCACTCATTTTTCCTCTTTCAGGTTTCCTCTTTCCGTCCAGCGAACATTGGTCTCACAGCGGATGGAGTGAGAGCTTTCCCAGTAAGAGCACTTACATTTTTTTTCCACTTCTCAGTTTTCCTTTTTACATCCAGCGAGTCTTTCCATCCATTGAGCATTGGTCTCACAGAGGACGGAGTGAGCACTTTCCCAGTAGAGCACTCATATTTTTCTCTTTCATCCAGCGAGCAGTTGATCTCACAGCAGATGCAGTGTGAGAATCTCCTGGGCAAGCGCTCATTTTTTCCACTTCAGTTTTCCTCTTTCCATCCAGCGAGCATTTGTCTCACCGCGGATGGAGCGAGAAAGTTCCCGGTAGAGCACTCACGTTTTCTCTTTCATTTCAGAGAGTATTTGGTCTTACAGCGGATGCAGCGTGAGAACCTCCAGGCCAAATACTCTACAACCGCACCTCGTTCACAGTCAACAAGGGCCGTCAGTCCAGGTAGTGAGCCATCATCACGAGCTTCCCTGAACAAGCTCCAGGCCCCTTCTCGAGATTCCAGCCCGACAATCTCAGCACTCTTTGGGGGGCCTTTAGTCCGGCGGCTGTCCTCTGCTCTTTAGCTTTTTGGGGGAGTACTCTGGGTTCGGGCAGAATTCCGAGCTCGGAGCCCTCCCTCCGGACAGCACGCCAAATACGCATTTAATCTTACTCACTCAAAATTATATGCAAGTGTGAACTCGTGAAATTAAGTTTTATTAACTAAGTTCGGAGGCGCACGTTCAGAATAATTAACATCGAGTGGGCGGGAATCAGCAATCAGCAACCAATGATAAGAGGGTACATATAGGCTCAGCAGTCTTACCTCGATCCATGGACGGTTTGCAGCATCCCTCCTCCACCCCTTCTCCACACTACTAGTTCTCCATATTCCTCTTTCTAAAAATCACTTACATACGGGGGGAGTACTCTGGGTTCGGGCAGAATTCCGAGCTCGGAGCCCTCCCTCCGGACAGCACGCCAAATATTGGTAAATCTTACTCACTCAAAATTATATGTAAGTGTGAACTCGTGAAAATACTGAGAAACTAGAAAATACTGAGAAACTAGGAAATGCTAGAAGCAGTCAGACACTTACAATACTGAGCCCTGAACAAAGGGAAAACTCAGGCTTAAATCAGGGAGCTCAATCTAAAACAGGTGCAACAAATAAACCATAATCAGTCCAGGGTAAAATATGAATGAAACAATAAACTAGGAAGGAGTTCCCCCTAGAGGCTTAAGCGGGCACTCCAGCCGCAGATCGTCACATAACCCCCCCTCTAAGGAGCGGCTTCCAGACGCTCCTGAAACGTTCCAGGCGGGGGCAGAGCGAAGGTGATCCTGGGGGAGGGACGGAGGGCCAGGCCCGTGCATGGGAATGGGACCAGGACACAGGCAAGGGCTTGGGCCGTGGAGAGTGGGAAACCAGGGCGGAGCCGGACGTGATGGCGGCCAGGGCGGAGCCGGACGTGATGGCGGCCAGGGCGAGAGCAGACTTGGACAGGGCACACTCAGACAGAGACGAGGGCGGAGCAGACACAGGTGAGGTCCATGACCGCTTCGCCTCCATGGCCCCCACAGAGTACCTACTGCCCCCCCAAAAAAAAATACTTGGGGAAATTCACAGGAGGAACCTCTGGGCGGTGAACGGGTACAGGAAAGGCCTCCCGAAGCTTGAAGGGTGAAGGCAGAGCGAGGCGCAGAGGCGGGACCGGCAGGGCGAGGTGCAGAGGCGGGACCGGCAGGGCGAGGCGCAGAGGTGGCGCAGGCAGGGCGAGGCACAGAGGCGGGGCCGGCAAGGCACAGAGGCGGGGCCGGCAGGGCGAGGCACAGAGGCGGGGCCGGCAGGGCAAGGCGAGTCTTCCTTCTCCTCCTGCGGCGGCGTCTCACTTGAACTGAAGACTCACTTACATGAACTGAAGAGTCACTCACATCAACTGGAGATTCACTCACTTGATCTGGAGATTCACTCACTTGACTGGATTCAGACCTGGACACACTTGACTCACTTGATTTGGCACTTGACACACTTGATTCGGCACTTGACACACTTGATTCGGCCCTTGACGCACTTGATTCGGCCCTTGACGCACTTGACTCGGCACTTGATACACTTGACTCGGCACTTGATACACTTGACTTGGCACTTGACTCACTTGATTCAGTACTTGACTCACTTGATTCGGCACTTGACTCTGCACTTGACTCGGCGGGGACGTGCTCAGACTCAGTTGAAAAGGCTTGAGGCAGGAATACAACGGAGCTCACATGAAGTGTTAGAACGACGGGATTCACATGTTGCGTGGATTCTGGGGACCTTTTACAAAGCGCTGGTTCAACTGGGCTTTCATGTAGCGCAAACTCGGCAGCCTGTGAAGCGCTGGTTCCTGAGATGCGTGGATTCAGTGGGTACCTTGTAAAATGCTGAACCTTTGGGTTCACTGCGAAGCAAAAGTTCCAAAAAATCAGCAGTGAAAGGCGAATTGCTCATGGAAAGGGCCAGATCAATATATTGGGAAAGAGTTCGGAAAGAGTTTGAATTCGGAAACGGTATAGCAGAGCCGAGCGGTTCAGACAGTCCTGCCCGAAAGAACATCATTAAACAATAATCATCCAAGTAGGACTGACGAGAGAGCTTCAGAAAATCCATCACAAAAACCTTGAGAGGACGTTCTCCCTGGCGGAGGCTTACAATATGTGCCGTGGGATCCATTACGAAGTCCGTGTTCCTCTCAGCCGCTGGATCAGTATTGGCTCAGTATTCTGTCATGAAACTGCACAGAGAAACAGACAGTGGTGATCCAAACGCAGGCTTTATTTAAAGGAGAGTCCAGAGACAGATACCGAGAAACATGCAGGGGTCAAAACCAGGTAAGCAGTCCAGATAGCAATCAAACAATGCAGGGATAGGGCAAACGGGAAGACCAGATACAGGCAGGGAGTCCAGAAACCGTGAAACTTGAAAATACTGAGAAACTAGAAAATACTGAGAAACTAGGAAATGCTAGAAGCAGTCAGACACTTACAATACTGAGCCCTGAACAAAGGGAAAACTCAGGCTTAAATCAGGGAGCTCAATCTAAAACAGGTGCAACAAATAAACCATAATCAGTCCAGGGTAAAATATGAATGAAACAATAAACTAGGAAGGAGTGCCCCCAGAGGCTTAAGCGGGCACTCCAGCCGCAGATCGTCACATCTTGTCTATAAATTTGATACAGAATTTTGTTTTATAATTTTTTTATTTTATCTTATCATTTTATTGGGTACACGAAACGAAATTCACAACGCTTTATCTGTAGAGTGGGAAAGGGATCCTCCATAGGGAGAGGCTAGTTGGCACTTCAGCACTGCATTGTCATCAGGTCCATGCTAAGCTCCTTGTCAGATCTGGATACTGGATCCACCAGGCTGCAGGAAAACCTTAGGATAATCAAAGACACTCAAAGTAGCGTAGATGTCATTTTCTTATGATGTAACAAGTATATCAGGATTATAATGATAATGTATCTTATGGTTAAATACCTAATACCTGAAGAGCCACATTAGAAAGAATAGCAACTTGTTAGCATCCTAAGCTAACTAGTGTAAGACAGCAAAGACATGCAGGGTCAACTTTAGAGATTCTCAGAATAATAGAGAATATCGAAAATCTGTTCAGTAATTTCTGTGCGGATGGGTCCAAAGATCATCTGAGAAATTTTCTGACAAAATTTGTAGGAGTATAGCGAAAAACTGTTTTTCATTTTCAATATGGCGAGTAGGCACATTGTTAAAATCTGCATTAGCCAGGGAACTAAACGACAGAGAATTTGCAATGCTCTTTGGTGTCATATTACAAAAACACCGTCAAACATGATAATAATTGGCCAGCCTGAAGAGGGATTTGCTTTGGTGTCTGCCCCTGCCACAGTGTGATGAGTTGATTGACATCTTCACTCTGTCGTGGCTGTTCATCTGTTTACTCTCTAGGCAGCAAGTGGTCCATTAACATAAAGTGCTTGTTTTTGACCTCACTCTGTCCATGCAACTGAACATAGAAAGGGCAACACTGCATGGTGCCGTTTGCTAATATGATAATTTGAAGGTTAGAGGGATAAATTTGGTGGCCGCTGGCTCAATTTCAATCTAGTCTGACTTAATTTTAATGAAATAAAATCTACATGAACTGAATTTGTAACTGCTGGTGACTTCTGCAAAAATTTCAGTCAACAATGGGTATGTCTGTGATTATTAATACATTGGTTGTTTGTGGGTGATAAATATTGGGGGGGGGGGGGTATGGTTATTAATTCCGAAAAAATGGTTTTGACTATTGAGAATAAAAGCTCATCTGCATCCGTAAAATCTGACAGGAGTTAATAGTATAGTGGGCTCACAGTGCTTTCATGTGCAAGGCTCTTTGGTGCCCTAATGTAAACACTGTCCGGATGGCCAATTTTAGAGACAGCAGCAGGCGCAATGACTTATGAAAAAGTGGCATTAAAAATTGAAATCTGTGCTAGCATGTCAGCTTTCGTTTTCTACTTCATTTGTTTCAGAGTGAAAATCCCATACTGTTCCCAGCTGCCTCCTGAACATTTTCAAGAGTGCCATATTGAGCTTCATTACTCTCTTATCTAATAGGTCTCTGCACCAGCTCAACAACTTCACTTATCAATTACCACACGATCCCTTGGCAAAACAAAAAAACTTATTTCTGTGGCAAACTGCTTTTTATATGCAACCGAATATTTGACGTCTAATAGTATTTCTTTCCACTCTGGCAACTGCAATATCACACAAAGTGTGTTGTACAGCATGTGATATTGCTTGCATACAGTCCTGTAAAAAATACATTTATATTTTACATCCTTATTAAATAGTTCATTGATAATTAACCTGTCAACTATCAACCCCCTTTTTGAGCATAGACGTAAAATGCATATGAGCATTGCTGGCCTCAGCCTCAAATTGCCCCAGAGATTAACCAGGCAGTTAACCGGGTCCAGCTAGTGCTCTTCACACCAGGAAGTGAATAATCTCCACTTTAGAGAGAGAACCATAGTGGACATTGTGTGGACATCGGCATAGTGGACATTGGCATGACCGAAGTTCTTCCACAGAAGTCTCTATTCCCCGGGCCTCGACAGGATGTTTTTCCCCTCCTTTAGATACCTTGGGATATAAATCGCCCAAAATTAAAGTAGCTTCCCTGGGCCCACAGGAGGATCGTGTGAGCCAGCTTGTATAAGGGGCACGAGTCACAGACCCCACTGATGGTTTATATAAGAGACCACCGATGTGTTGTCTGACCGAACCCCAGGTCTGGGAGGAAGTGTTTCAGAGCCTGGAACACCGCTAACATTTCAACATTGCCACGTGACCTTGCTGCCATCAGACCCAACAGTCTTTGAAACTGAGCGGCTGGCCTGAGCTTTAGTGCTGAACTCCTCACTTTCACTCATATCTTTTATTAGGATGGACTGGTATGCCTGAAGAATGGACATGGTGTGCAGGTGTAACCTAAACTTGCACCCAAAGACAAGTTCGCTACATCAAACTCACTAATGGACCAGTGGCTCGGAAGATTTAGATTCGCTCAAGGAGAGAGATGATGCAGCAGCAGTGAACACTCAGACAATGATATAAGATAAGAACAAGTTTGAATTTTATATTGAAACAATATGAAATAATTCTTCCTCAAGGTTGTTGATTTTACCTTCTCTTCCTTTCAACGTTGTTAAGGTTGGTTTTAGATTGTAAAAATAATTAAACAACTAGTTGAACATTGACCCCTTTAACCTCACACAGATGTGAGTAAAGAAAATAGAAAAGTTAAACAAAAACAAAAAAACAAAACAAAATTACATTCACACTGAACATAAAATTCCCAGTATCTGTCCAAAAGTCTGATGTTTCTCACTGAACAGATCAATTCACAAACTCAGTCCCAAAAAGTCATGGGGTACTTAATTCAGTCATCCAATTCTGTCCTGGGTAGAACAGAATGAACTGATGTATGATCCAATCCTACCGTATATGCGCAAGTTCAGTTTCAGTTTCTCTTTCAACAGAGAAATCAAGGATTCGTTATAATGGGTGGCTCGCCAGTCCCAACACCACCGTTAAGGACACAGGAAGAGCCGAGACAGTCCACAATCCAGGAATGATTCACACTTTGTTCAATTCACAGGCAGAACGGATCACACTCATCAGCTGACACCACAGGACCCATATGGAACAAAATCAGAAGAACAAAAAAAAACCCTGGCCTTGGAAATACAAGGCAAAATAGCAATTAGCTTTTGACATTATGTACAAATCAATTCAGTTTATACACCAGTTCTAATAAAACACAGCAAATACTGTCCACTCATAGAACGCTATGCAATAAATTGTCTTGTGCAATAAATACAAATTTTTCTTTGCATACCTGCTTGTGAAACATCTTATTTAACACACACCTTGCACTTCATGGCATTAATTCCACTGAAATGGCCAATTAAATTTTTTTTTCAATTTACACAATGCTGTATTTGCCATTAATACTGCACCAAATATGCAATCATTTGATGTAACACACTTAATATGATCTCTAATGAACCTTGTTGAACCATACTGAAATGAGAATTATTGAAACTATATTAACTCACCAAAGGAACTCTGATTTACATGTACATCAGAATAAACAGGGAAGTTCCAGATGATACACACTCTCAAAATGTCACTCAAGCATACACCTCTTGTCTCTGAATCCTTCGTTAGAGATACATACACACAACACACATCATATTAGCTTTAAGCAAGCACTAATATTGCGTCATTAACATGCGGTCAACACATAATGTGAACAATCACATCACTTCACTCATTTAACTGCTACTTATTTAAATACATCATCGTCATATAAATGATTTAGAGACATTTAAACAACTCTTACTTCAGTTCTCAACTCAATTCAGAGCTTCAAATCTCCCGAGCAGAACCGCTCCCGTCAGAGGTTCACAGAGAAAAGAAAGATCTAGAAAGTGTGGATCTCTAAAAGTGCCACAATAGACCAACACCACTTTTGCGTCATCGAAGGGTAACGCCCCCTTTTGGGGAAACAAACAGATTCCCCTGAGAACAGAACTCACACTAGATCTGCAAAGTTTCTTGATAGCAAAAATGGCACAAACTTAAAGAAGCTACTGAATACGGGGTTACAGAGGGGTCCCTTGAAATGGTTGAAAACTGGATTAATGACCCAACGCAGTGGCCAAATATGGACTATTCAGACATCTAACGTCACCACTATCTCGTGGAATCACCAAGTAAGTAGCCTTTTTTTTGTCATCAACACACTCATATGACAAACTAGACGATGAGGCCATGTCACTTGGATCATATTTAACTTGATTTAAGCTATTGACATAGTTTTGTTGTCGACTAGCTATAACTAGTTAGAAAGACTAAGCTGCTAGCAGCTAACGTTACGTTACTCAGCGCTCACTCAGGCATGCAACATTGGCTGTTAAATGAAAGCGTAGCGTAAGTTCTGCCGGAAAGACTCGATTGTCACGTCATTATTACCTTCTCATCTACCCAATCACGTTCTAATACGTGATGTATAAAAGACCCTTACTTACACTTGTTCTGAGTTCGCAGATGCTGACGCTCCGCTTAAATTGCTCGCGTTCAGTAGCCAACCAAAAAAAAAAAAAAAAATGTCTCAAGAATCGCACATTGTTTGTGAATATATCTGCATTCTGACGATGGAATCGTCCTGCCATCTCCTACGTCCGCTCGGCGAAGTTCGCGTATTCAGTGCCGTTCTTCTCCGTGGGCGCAGTGGCCTTCCGAAAACATAATCAAAACTCTCGAAGATACCGGTATACCAGTTACCCAAGGCCTTTCAGAGAGAGGATCTACTTCTTCTTGCTCAGCACACTCTGGGCAATCCACCTGTTTCTATCTCCTCGACTCCAAAAGCATCGGCATCGACTACTAAAACTTAAACAAACCGGGAGGAAAAGAACCGCTAAGTCTTCCCACCTATTCCTGCAAAAAGAACATCTCAGCAGGCTGCCTTTTAGTACCATCTTCTCCACACAGACTGAATCAATTCTACTGATATCGAATCTCAGCTTCCTCTTGCAGTTCAAAGCCTCTCTCAAAACAGTCTTAAGCCTGCAGTCCAAAATGACTATGTTTGAACATTTCCTTGACTACTAACCTTCATTCTCGCGCATATATGGCCTCAAATTCTTCTGCTAATCCACAAACGGGTCCTCCTTCTGGGTTAAGCAACCTTCCAAGCGTGCCTTCGACTTCAACTACCCTGCCAGCTCCTCTGCTTCATATTCAGTCGCCTTTCCACGACATCTCTGCTCCGGCGGCTTCTTCAAACTTCAACCTCTCCACAGCAGCTCCAGCACAAACGTTCGGTCGGCGGTTCGTTTCTCCAGCCGCCGCAACAATATCTAACTCTCTTAGAGCTAATATTGTCCAAGGTAAGGACATTAACCTTGCTACCTTACTGCTTCCCTCGCCTGCTGCTGACAGGAAAATGGTTGACTGTGGTGACGTGGCAGATACTCCTTAAAACTTCTGACCCGCCGGGTACAGAATAATCTTTCATTTGGCGAGTTCGGTAATTGCTTTCCGGTCTCTACAGAGATATTCTGTGTCAAGTGTACCCTGACAGAAGGGAAGAGCTAGACCTGTACCTAACTATGATGGCAGATTTTAACCAAAGATACGGGGGCACTTTTGTTTTATGAATACCACAAGTCTTTCTCTGCCAAATCCGCTTCTTGCATCACTCTCTACAATTCAAGGCTGAGACTGGTCAGTTACTGATATTCGAACTGCTCGTCCCGCCATTTTGGAGGCCAAAAAAGCTTGGCTTGTTCCATTTGCAGTGCTCACGGTCACAAAGCTTCATTCTGCCCCAAAGCCTTCGCAAGCAACGTTCCAGGCGCTGTTCACGGTACTGAAAATGTAAGACTTTCGCAAAACAGCAGAGGTCGCTCTGTCACTGACTTTAATAGTATACCTCTATGTTTTCAATTCAATGAAGCTGTTTGTTCCTTTCCTAATTGCAAATTTGCTCACATTTGTAGTTATTGCAAGGATCCACACCCGAAATCTGTTTGTCCGCGCCGGTACAAACCTGCTCCCAGAGGGAAAGCCCCAATTCGGAGAAAGTTCTGAATAAACACCCATCTACTCCTATCAATATCACTAATCTTTCAAGCTACCTCTCTTCCCATCCTGACCCGTTATTCGTCGATTATTTAATCACCGGTCTGTCGCAAGGGTTTCGGGTGGGCATCCTTTCACATCTTTCTACCTCTTTCGTCGCAAAAAATTTACAGTCTGCCAGAAATGAACCCGACGTGGTTTCAGCTCTTCTTGACAAAGAAATTAATAAAGGATATGTCATTGGCCCTTTCACTTCTCCTCCTTTTTCTCCTTTCCGGATTAATTCTATCGGCGTCGCAACTCGCAAATATTCCGGCAAAAAACGTCTCATATTCGATATGTCTTCTCCACATTCCTCTAACGTAGCAAGCGTTAACGAATGCATTCCCCTAACACCGTTCTCTCTCCATTACGCTACCGTGGATCATGCTATCCAGTTGATTAAATTAGCCGGTCAAGGAGCTTGGCTAGCTAAAGCTGACATTACCGACGCTTTCAAAACCATGCCAATTCATCCCTCCGATTGGCCGTATTTCTGGAATTAAATGGAATTCAAATTTCTTTTTCGCTGAGACTTACATTCGGTTGCAGAAGTAGCCCGCATATATTTAACAGTCTTTCGGAGGCATTATGCTGGATTCTGCTGAACGTCTGTAAGCTTCCTTTCGTTTTGCATTTATTAGACGATTTTTTGCTTATCGATTTTCCATCTTCCCAATCTTCCATTCTCGACATTCTCAAACAGATTTTCAGCGACGTTGCGTCGCCCCTTTCCGCTGAAAAACGTCGGGCCCCTCTACCTCGTTAGAATTTTTAGGCATTTCTCTCGACACCGTTAAAATGCAAGCTTCCCTTCCACAAGAGAAACTTCTAAGGATCAGGTCTTTCCTGGAATCCGTTTTCCTCTCACGCAGCGTTACGAAACGCGATATGCTCTCTCTGCTCGGTCACCTCAATTTTGCTATGAGCATCATTCCACAAGGCAGATCCTTCATTTCTCGGCTTCTAACTCTTGGCACATTCCGTTCAAAAATTAAGTGATCCGATCCACTTGGATGACGGGTGTTTGTCCGACATAAAATTTTGGACCCAGTTGCTTAACCGATTGGAACGGCATTTCTTTTTTTACAATGATGCTTTTGAATCATCCGCAGACTTACATTTATTTACCGACGCGGCCCCATCTATCGGTTTCGGTGGTTTTTTTCAAGGGCAATGGTTCGCAGAGAAATGGCCAAACGAATTCCCTAAGTCAAAATCAGGATCTGTTTCTTCCGCGCTCTATCGAGATCTATCCTTTAGTCGTAGCCAGCGTAATTTGGGGTTCAGTGTGGTCAAGGAAACGCATCTTGTTGTTCTGCGATAATGAAGCCACTGTCGCCATAATCAATAAAGGCAGATCGTCGTGCCAGACGATCATGCCTTTTCTGAGACGCTTAATCTGGCAATCAGTCACCTTCAATTTCATTATTAAGGCTGCTCATATCCCAGGCCATTGCAACGTCATTGCTGATGCGCTCTCCCGCTTTCGCTTTCAGACGTTCAGACGGCTTTGCCCTTCGGCCAAAACGGAACCAACGCCCTGCCCTCCCCTATCAGCAACAACATTAAACTAGTTGAATTGCAAAGATCAGCTAGACATTATATGTCTAAAGGACTAGCTCCTTCTACTTCAAAAGCTTACACTTCTGCTTGGTCTTCTTTTCTAATGTTTTGCTTTTCCTTTCAGATTCCTCTATTTCCTATCTTGATCACAACCGTTTGCTCGTTTCTTGTTTTTAATTTCGAAAATCGCAATTTAAAAATTTCCTCCATCCGCAGCTTGCTCGCTGGTATTCAATTTTATGCAAAATATTTTAATCCTGATTTTCCAAGTCTCTTCACAGCTTCTCCTATTCGATTACTGCTCAAAGGTATAGCTAAATCATCTATGAATTCTCCAGATAAACGATTGCCTTTTACTTTACCTTTATTGCATAGATTAATTCTTTCCGTGCGCAATGGGCTTTTTTCTGCATACTCTAATATTTTGCTGGAAGCAGTGTTTCTAACTGCTTTCTACGGGTTTTTGCGTCCAGGTGAATTCGCTTCAACATCTAAACATTTCGATCCCGTCGCGGTCTCTTTTCTCTGACGTACACTTCTCACCTAATTTCTTTACTCTCTTTCTCAAATATTCAAAAAATGACTCTTTAGGCTCTGGCATCTCAATCACTATTTCTAAAATTAGCAATAATTTTTGTCCCTTCTCATCTATGCTTAAATTTCTTAAAATCCGCCCTAAATCTTCAGATCACTCACCTCTATTTTCTCTACCTAATGGAGCCCCTCTTACCAAAGCTTGGTTCAGGTCTCATTTAGTTTCTGTCCTCAAAAACTGCAGCCTATCCCCTTCCAAGTATACTGGCCACTCATTTAGGATTGGTGCTGCCACTACAGCAGCCGAACGTGGCGTTTCTACTGCTGCTATCAAGATCTTGGGCAGATGGTCTTCCTCCGCATTCGAGTCTTACATAAGACCTGATCTAAAGATCGTCTTCGAAGCCCAGCAAGTTCTGCAGTAACGATTCAGGTATATTCCTATGCAATTACTGGTGGTGGTGTCATGCTTATCTATCAGGTGATAGTCTCAGTTCGAATAATTTGCCTCGCACCATCGCTGACAACACGGTCCTTAGGGGCTCGGCTTCGTGCAGCTCAGTGGCTTTTTATGCGCTTTTCGTTATGCACCACAGTAGCAGCCAAGCGGCTCAGCGAACCTCGACACGCGTGGCTCACATATCCTCGCCTTCACGTGGCCCCGTGTGCTCTTGTCTGTGTGGCTCAGCGTGACCTCGTTTTATGTGGCTCAGCGCGGCCTCGTCTCTGTGGGGCTCAGCGCGGCCTCGTCTCTGTGGGGCTCAGCGCGTCCTCGTCTCTGTGGGGCTCAGCGTGGCCTCGTTTTTTGTTTTGTTTTTATGTGGCTCAGCGCGGCCTCGTCTCTGTGAGGCTCAGCGCGGCCCCGTCTCTGTGTGGTTCAGTGTGGCCTCGTTTCATGTGGCTCAGCGTGGCCTCGTCTATGGGGCTCAGCGTGGCCTCGTCTATGGGGCTCAGCGTGGCCTAGTCTATGGGGCTCAGCGTGGCCTCGTCTATGGGGCTCAGCGTGGCCTCGTCTATGGGGCTCAGCGTGGCCTCGTCTACGGGGCTCAGCGTGGCCTTGTCTTTTTGGCTCAGCGTGGCCTTGTCTATGTGGCTCAGCGTGGCCTTGTTTTACGTGGCTCAGCGTGGCCTCGTCTATGGGGCTCAGCGTGGCCTTGTTCAAGTGGCTCAGCGTGGCCTCATCTATGTGGCTCAGTGTAGCCTTGTCTATATGGCTCAGCGTGGCCCTCGTTTCATGTGGCTCAGCGTGGCCTTGTCATGTGGCTCAGCGTGCCCTCGTTCATATGGCTCAGCGTGGCCTTGTTCATATGGCTCAGCGTGGCCTTGTTTCATGTGGCTCAGCGTGGCCTTGTTTCATGTGGCTCAGCGTGGCCTTGTCTATGTGGCTCAGCGTGGCCTTGTTTCATGTGGCTCAGCGTGGCCTTGTTTCATGTGGCTCAGCGTGGCCTTGTTTTGTGTGGCTCAGCATAGCATCGTCTATATGGCTTACCGTGGCCTCGTCTAAGTGGCTCAGCATGACCTCGTTTACGTAGCTCAGCATGGCCTTGCATATATAAAATATTTAAATAAATAATACATTTTAAGCGTGAGCAAATGCGTAAATGTCTCGCGTAATTCAGCAGCAGAAAAGTATAATAAGTTAAGAATGCTCCACTTTAGATTGTAGAGTTCCGTTTCCACGACAATATCGATGGAACTCTACTATCTATGGAAACTGATATATCCATGTTTACCAGCGGTTTGCTAACTATTTTCGTCTTCTATTTTAGGAACCACATAACATACTGCTGGTGGGTATATATATATTTTTTTCTCTTTCATGTTCTTTGGGGGTGGGCTCGTCCAGTGGAATTATTCGTCCAACCATTTTTTGGGGGTTCGGCTGCGCCCCTGCCTTCATCTTCAGGCAGGATATGCAGAATCCGTACCCTCGGATCGCGAGCTTACGGACGGGGCCTACGCCAAAGAACTTTATTGCATAAATGGCTTGCTGGGCTGATAATAAAATGCTTTATTGTACAGTATCTTATCTCCCGAGTCTTTCTGGTAGAAATGAAAGCGTAGCGTAAGTTCTGCCGGGAAGACTCAATTGTCACGTCATTATTACCTTCTCATCTACCCAATCACGTTCTAATACGTGATGTATAAAAGACCCTTACTTACACTTGTTCTGAGTTCGCAGATGCTGACGCTCCGCTTACCACCACCATCCCCACCTCCACTAAGACGCTCTTTGCTCCATCCTTCCCACCACCACCACCAGGTCGGTCCCTTCCAAAACTCCAGGGGGGGTTCGGCTGCGCCCCTGCCTTCATCTTCAGGCAGGATATGCAGAATCCGTACCCTCGGATCGCGAGTTAAGGACGGGGCCTACGCCAAAGAACTTTATTGCATAAATGGCTTGCTGGGCTGATAATAAAATGCTTTATTGTACAGTATCTTATCTCCCGAGTCTTTCTGGTAGAACTGATTTTACTGTTGAAATAGTGGCAGGCTAGGAGTGGACTTGGCTGGTTTCTGCTTGTGTCTAGAAAGTGCTTTAGGCCAATATGACTTTTTCGACGACCACTGTTCTGGGCTACAGTACATGTAACAACACGAACGGCAGTAGATCAAGCCTTCTAGGCTAGATATGATAGCGTAATGTCACAACATCCAATTTGATAGCCCCATACATTGGTCCTATACATATTTTGCCATACACTGTAAACCTTTTTACAACTTTCAAAGTCCTAGCACTTTCTAGATACAAGCAGAAACCAGCCAAGTCCACTTTAGTCCTAGCCTCCCACTATTTCAACAGTATAGTGTAGCTAGTCGGCAACAAAACTATGTCAATAGCTTAAATCAAGTTAAATATGATCCATTCATCGTCTAGTTTGTCATACTGTGAGTGTTAATGAAAAAAAGGCTACGTACTTACTTGGTGATTCCACGAGATAGTGGTAACGTTAGATGTCTGAATAGTCCATATTTGGGCACTGCGTCCAGTTTTCGACCAATTTCTGTAACCCTGAATCCACGGTCCTCAGCCGACAAAGAGCGTGTGTATGTTTGTGCCATTTTTGCTATCAAGAAACTTAGATCTAGAGCGAGTTCTGTTCTCAGGGGAATCCATTTGTTTTCTCCCAAAAGCGTGCGTTACCCTTCAATGACGCAAAAGTGGTGTTGGTCTATGGCGGACGTTTCAATGTCGTCATTCAAAATGCAATCTCATTGGAGGCTTTGCAAAAGGAGATAAAGCTATTGGACATTCTATAAAATTTATTAATTTTTGTTTGATTATATTTGTTCTGTCAGCAGCTTCCATACTTTAACTCTGTTGTTCAATTTAAAGTTTATTTTGTTTCTGTCTACTGGTAACCTGGGTTACACAGGCATGCCACGGCCTGAACTGTGGTCGAATAAGATTTACCCAAAAAGCCGATGTATTTTTGAGTGGCTTGTTGGGTAATGCAGGTGCTTTAAAGGAGAATGCAGACTCAGGGGAGAGATGGCTTGCAACCGTCTCTTTAGCCCTGGGCATCGCCCCATACCGTGTTGTCTAGACACATGAATATTTGAATATGTGGAAACTGGAGGACTGAAATACATGGTATGAAACCCATCTTTTCCATGACTTTGACACCTCAGTGTGGAGGTTGGGAAAGAACGGCATGCACCAGCATGAAGGCTGCATGCAGGAAAGCAAAAGCGTTCATCTAACTTGCTTTTCTGCCTTGAGTCTTGTTTGTCCGCTGGCCTCTAAATGCTTAATTTTTATGCAGCACAAGTAAGCACCTCCACAAGCTCCTCACATGCAGGAGAGTGAAGCGACAAGTCTTCAGTATCTCCTGTGCCGATACTAACAACATCCAGCTTCTTAGAACTGGATGGTTGCTGCACCGGGGCCTCAGTCTGGGCGAAAATAACCGCATTGCATGCTCTGAACCCTGAACTGAGGGACTGGATCTGACAGGTAAAGGCTGAGAAAGGGCTGGGCCTGTCTCAAACCCCTCTGTCAGATCCATTTGCTAACCCCACATGTGAAGTCACCACTCTGTTTTGGCAGAAGCGGGACCTTAGCCGCGAGGAGTGTGAACCGAACCACCCTCCTCAAAGAGTGATCAGCAGGAGCACAGCATTCTTAATGGCTCACAATGCTCACAATCAGCTCCCTTGAGGGCTGACTGGGCATGGTGCTCTCCAAAAACAAACAACACACAGTTGGTGTTTGTGTTCACCCATGAGATATCGAGTGCAGGGATGAACACACTTCCTATAGTGCTGATCGCTTGCCATAATATTGTTTTTTATATAGAGAGATATATATGTGGGTGATATATATATATATATATATACACATATATATATATATATATATATATATATATATATATATGGGTGGTGATAAAGCAGTGGATAAGACACATGCCTTTGGTGTGAGAGACCCGGGTTCGAATCCACTGTGAGACACCAATGTGTCCCTGAGCAAGACACTTAACCCCTAGTTGCTCCAGAGGCGTGCGACCTTTGACATATATAGAGGGAATGCGCGTGACGTCACCTCCGGCCGGAGTGCTGCAGTTCACAGTGAGTGTCAAAAAGACTGAGCGGCTGTATATGTGTTCAGCGTGAATGCCGCGAAAACAAACACAACACATATAAAGTGGGAAAGAGCTTTGCGATTGACTGTACAACTAGATTTGACAAAAAATTGGAGGTATATTTTTACAGACTGCGATAGAAAGAGGAGCAAATGGATCGCTGCAATTCACAGAAACAACTGGACTCAGTCAGCAAGACAGTCAGCGAAAGGTGGATTTGCAGTTATCATTTTGTGTCAATATGCAGAATTTCAGCTGTAAATCCATACCCATATATTTTGTATTGTTATATATATATATATATATATATATATATATATATATATTAACAACTCATCAATTAAATATGTATCATTCCATCTTCTGCATTATTGGATTTTTTTTTTTAATAACTAAAAATGACTAAAAAAACGAATGAAGTTTTAGGGCTGGACGATATGATAATATATAGGCTATATATAACACTGATATAAGTGATTATCTCGGATTTAAACCTATATTGTATTTATATATAAACGTTCACAGGCAAATTTGCTTTATGTTTACCGTCTATATTGCTTTTATTTCCCCGGTGTCGAAATCAGGCAACACGATTCCTGGCTGCATGTCAATAATATCCATGGAATCACGATCTTTAGTAAGTTGTAAGGACCACTATATTGAGTTCAACATTTAATTTAAATTGATAAAATTGTTCGTTTTAGTCGCAATTTCGCAGTTTCCCCTATTCAATCCAGTCACGGAGCAGATCTTTTTGCCACTCGGTCAGGCCGAGAGGGGGTTGTTTTGGCGGGAAAGTCACGTGAATGCATTCCCTCATAGCAATTGTAAGTCGCTTTGGATAAAAGCGTCAACTAAATGAATAAATATAGATGTATATGTAACCCATGTTGAAATATGACATACATAAGAATAAATAGTTTAAAAGCTGCATAAATAAGTCAATTCATCAGAGTCAATTAAAAAAATGTCACTAAAATAATTTAATGTTAAGAGTAAAAGTTTTCAATAATATCTGTCTGCAGAGCCGCAGAGCCACAGTTTCACCCCAGCAGTTTTACACCAGCAGTTTTACCCGCGCATGCGCAGTTTCACCACAACAGTTTTACCCCGCGCATGCGCAGTTTCACCACAACAGTTTTACCCGCGCATGCGCAGTTTCACCACAACAGTTTTACCCCGCATGCACAGTTTCACCACAACAGTTTTATCAGTTTTACCCGCGCATTCGCAGTTTCACCACAACAGTTTTATCAGTTTTGCCCCGCGCATTCGCAGTTTCAATATAGCAGTTTTACCCGCGCATATTGTTCAGTATTTAAACGATCTAATGGTTATTGTTACCAATTATTTTTGCTTATTAGTCTGCAGAGCCAGTTTCACCCCAGCAGTTTCACCCCGCACATGCACAGTTTCACCTCAACAGTTTTACGCGCAGTTTCAATATAGAGTTTTTATTACCAATTATTTTTGCTTATTAGTTATTTTTTGCTGTTCCTCGCAGGCCTTCAGGTTCCTTTGCTGATATAAAACAGTGCTTGTATCAGGAACACACTAATCTTTTACGTTTTTCCTTCAAAAAATAAATAGCCTGGCCTATATGTACACTAATTGCTCAATGCCTGGAATAACACAAACTTTTGATTAGACGTTCAAAGGCGAACTATAAGCCTAAATCAATATATATCTAATTATTCTTAAATTAATTAAATCTGCCTGATGAAACAAATGACTTGAACACAAAATATTACCAATAATTTTTAAATATTTTATTAATTTTGGAGACATTACCAAGAATACAATTATATTTCAATTCAATTACCAGAGAGACATACTGATACAGACAGACAGGCATACGATTCAGACAGACAGGTATACTGATACATATACACAATGATACAGACAGACAGACAGACAGACACCAAGTCTGACACCAATTAGAAATAATAATAATAATAATAATAATAATAAATATAGCTGCAAGCAGCCATTACCGGGGCCAAGCGCAAGAAGCGGCAACAGATGCCAGCATGTGTGGGAGTGGCAGACCAACTGCAGCAATGAGCAATTAAAGACATTTTAAGAGAACTTTGGATAAATGGCTAAATAAATCATATACAGTAACTTTTAAGAGAATTTAATGGTTTATCACTTTCGACAAATAGGTGGCGCACTTACGAAATTGATGTGATGTGGTCAGAGTGAGGTGACAATGACACATACAAAGTTTGGTGTCAAAATGTCAAGGCATTGCAGAGATAAAGACTGAATAGTCCTTTTGGCATCCTACCTCAAATTTGCTGCTGCGCTACACGTAAAACGGTTTTGTCTATTGACACGAAATCCATAACTTTTAGTCTGCACTGTCTGGAGATGATACGATTTGATTTTGGTGAAAATCGGACAAACGGTCTAGGAGGAGTTCGAAAAAGTAGCTTTTGAATGAAAATCAAGATGGTGGACAGGAAGTTCGGCCAAATAAGAAAAACTTGGTATCTATGTTTTCGGCTTGACCCAAGGAATCTATTAAGACAAGTGGCATTTCAATAGGCAGAATTATTCAAAAGTTATTAGCCTTTTTGGATTTTCTATATAACTTTTGACCACTAGGTGGCGCTGTTTTGAAACTTCTCAGGCTCCTTCAGGGTATCGTACTGATGACCCATACCGAGTTTCGCAACAATTCGTTAAAGGGTTAAAAAAAACAGCATTTTAGCACGTAATTCAAAATGGCCAACAGTCAAAATGGCCGATCTGGGAAAATTGGACATCCGTCGACTCATCATGACGCCCTGAATCTAACGAGACCACTTTTATGATTTTTGGACAAACCGTTCAGAAGTTATGAGCAAAAATAGCCATTTTTTTATATCTCCGGACCACTAGGTGGCGCTGCGCCGAAACGCAGCATGTAGCCTCAGGTCATGCTTGTGATGACATGTACCAAGTTTGGTCTGAATACGATTAAGCGTTGCGGAGATACAGCCTTACGTCTGTTTTCGCAAGCGCTACATAAAATTTGTTTGTGCGTTTATCGAAAACGATTTGACGAATCAACTTGAATTCCATAACTTTTTGTCAGCACTGCCTGGAGATCATCTGGTGCGATTTTGGTGCAAATCGGACAAACCGCCTAGGACGAGTTCGCAAAAGTAGGTTTTGAATGAAAATCAAGATGATGGACAGGAAGTTCGGCCAAATAAGAAAAACTTGGTATCTATGTTTTCCGCTTGACCCAAGGAATCTATTAAGACAAGTGGCATTTCAATAGGCAGATTTATTCAAAAGTTATTAGCCTTTTTGGAATTTTTTATATAACTTTTGACCACTAGGTGGCGCTGTTTCGAAACTTCTCAGGCTCCTTCAGGGCATCGTACTGATGACCCATACCGAGTTTCGTAACAATTCGCTTATGCGTTCAAAAATGACAGCATTTTAGCACATAATTCAAAATGGCCGACAGCCAAAATGGCCGATCTGGGAAAATTGGACATCAGTCGACTCGGCATGACGCTCTGAATCTAACAAGACCACATTTATGATTTTTGGACAGACCAATCAGAAGTTATAAGCAAAAATAGCCATTTTTCATATCTCCGGACCAGTAGGTGGCGCTGCACCGAAACACAGCACATAGCCTCAGGTCATGCTTGTGATGACACGTACCAAGTTTGGTCTGAATACGATTAAGCGTTGCGGAGATACAGCCTTACGTCTGTTTTCGCAAGCGCTACGTAAAATTTGTTTGTGCGTTTATCGAAAACGATTCGACGAATCAACTTGAATTCCATAACTTTTTGTCAGCACTGCCTGGAGATGATCTGGTGTGATTTTGGTGCAAATCGGACAAACCGCCTAGGACGAGTTCGCAAAAGTAGGTTTTTTGGAAAATTCAAAATGGCGGAAAAATTTGCATGACGGAAAATGTTAAAACGTCATAGGTGCAATCGAATCGGCATGAGCTCAGGAACAAGAGGAAAAAAGAATTTTGTTGATAGGCCTTACGGTTCAAAAGTTATTAGCATAATAAAAGTGAAACTTTGGACAGTTGGTGGCGCTAGAGGGAATGAGTTAGAGACACCAAAATTGGTGTATTTAATGTTGGGACTGTCCTCTATCAGAATGCCAAACCAAATTTCATTTCCCGCAAACCGGCTCTAGGGGCTGCCATAGACGCCCAGTCGGAAGAATAATAATAATAATAATAATAATAATAAGAACCGGAACAGATACAATAGGTGCCTCCGCACCTCGGTGCTTGGCCCCTAATAATAATAATAAATATAGCTGCAAGCAGCCATTACCGGGGCCAAGCGCAAGAAGCGGCAACATATGCCAAAATGGCTAGGAGTGGCAGACCTACTGCAGCAAGGTGCAATTAATGGCACTTTAAGAGAACTTTGGGCAAATGACTAAAACAAAATCACATAAACATTAGCTTTTCAGATGATTTAATATTTTATCACTTTCGACAAATAGGTGGTGCAGTTATGAAATTGATACGTTGTGATCAGAGTGACATGACAATGACACATACAAAGTTTGGTGTCAAAATGTGAAGGCATTGCAGAGATAAAGCCCAAATAGTCATTTTGGCAGCATGCCTCAAATTTGATGCTGTGGTATACGAAAACGGTTTTGTCTATCATCACGCAATCCATAACTTTTAGTCGGCACAGTCTGGAGATGATACGATTCAATTTTCGTGAAAATCGGACAAACGGTCTAGGAGGAGTTCGAAAAAGAAGGTTTTTCAAAGAACTAAAGATGGTGGACAGGAAGTTTGGCTGATTATGGCAAACCTGATATCTATGTTTTCTGCATAACCCAAGGAATCTATTAAGATCAGTTTCATTGCAATAGGCAAATTTATTCAAAAGTTATTAGCATTTTCGGAAATTAATTATAACTTTTGACCAACAGGTGGCGCTGTCTCAAAATCTTTTGAATACCTTCAGGGCATGCTGCTTAGGGCACAAACTGAGTTTCGTAATGTTAGACCAAAGCATTTGTTTAGTATAGCATTTTATTTCACAAAACTGTATTGAAGTCAATGGGAATTTCACGTTTTGTTCTATTATAGCGCCACCAAGAGGCTCAGTCCCACAATTTTTTTGTGTGTCCTCAGAGTGAGCCCATACATATGTGTGTCAATTTTGGTGAAAATATCTCAATTTGCATCAGAGTTATAAACATTTATATGAAAAAACACACAAAAAAATGACCGACACACGACTTTGTTTGAATATTACTACCCCTTACTATCAATATTTTCGCATTTGGGCATTAGCATATAGTTAACGAGCTATGATTCCGTGTTTCTGGCGGTGGTTTCGTCTCTGATTCGGAACAGCGGTTTCGAAGATATCGCCAAGTGTTTTTTTCGCGCTAAATCGCTACACTACACCAACCGTAAGACGAAACCCAGCATGTTTGGTATCGTTGGACTCGGCAACGATTCAGGAACTGAAAAATAGGACTCAGGTGAAAATAAGTGTACCACACCCAAAGTTATAAGCGTTTGAAAAAAAAATGTCACCACTAGGTGGCGCTGTTTTGAAACTTCTCAGGCTCCTTCAGGGCATCGTACTGATGACCCATACCGAGTTTCGTAACAATTCGTTCATGCGTTCAAAAAATACAGCATTTTAGCACAAAATTAAAAATGGCCGACAGACAAAATGGCCGATCTGGGAAAATTGGATATCAGTCGACTCGGCATGACGCCCTGAATCTAACAAGACCAAGTTTATGATTTTTGGACAAACCGTTCAGAAGTTATGATCAAAAATAGCAATTTTTCATATCTCCGGACCAGTAGGTGGCGCTGCGCCGAAACGCAGCATGTATCCTCAGGTCATGCTTGTGATGACATGTACCAAGTTTGGTCTGAATACGATTAAGCGTTGCGGAGATACAGCCTTACGTCTGTTTTCGCAAGCGCTACGTAAAATTAGTTTGTGCGTTTATCGAAAACGATTTGACGAATCAACTTGAATTCCATAACTTTTTGTCAGCACTGCCTGGAGATGATCTGGTGCAATTTTGGTGCAAATTCGGACAAACCGCCTAGGACGAGTTCGCAAAAGTAGGTTTTTTGGAAAATTCAAAATGGCGGGAAAATTTGCATAACGGAAAATTACGTCATAGGATGCGATCGAATCGGCATGAGCACAGGAACAAGAGGAAAAAAGAATTTTGTTGATAGGCCTTACGGTTCAAAAGTTATTAGCATAATAAAAGTGAAACTTTGGACAGGTGGTGGCGCTAGAGGAATGAGTTAGAGACACCAAAATTGGTGTACTTAATGTTGGGACTGTCCTCTATCAGAATGTCAAACCAAAACAACTTTCCCGCAAACCGGTCTATGGGCTGCCATTGACGCCCAGTCGGAAGAAGAAGAAGAAGAATAATAAATATAGCTGCAAGCAGCCATTACCGGGGCCAAGCGCAAAAAGCGGCAACAGATGCCATCATGTGTGGGAGTGGCAGACCACCTGCAGCAATGAGCAATTAAAGACATTTTAAGAGAACTTTGGATAAATGGCTAAAAAAATCATATATACAGTAACTTTTAAGAGAATTTAATGGTTTATCACTTTCGAAAAATAGGTGGTGCACTTACGAAATTGATGAGATGTCGTCAGAGTGAGGTGACAATGACACAAACAAAGTTTGGTGTCAAAATGTCAAGGCATTGCAGAGATAAAGACTGAATAGTCCTTTTGGCATCCTACCTCAAATTTGCTGCTGCGCTACACGAAAACGGTTTTGTCTATCGACACGAAATCCATAACTTTTAGTTGGCACTGTCTGGAGATGATACGATTTGATTTTGGTGCAAATCGGACAAACCGCCTAGGACGAGTTCGCAAAAGTAGGTTTTGAATGAAAATCAAGATGGTGGACAGCAAGTTCAGCCAAATAAGAAAAACTTGGTATCTATGTTTTCGGCATGACCCAAGGAATCTATTAAGACAAGTGGCATTTCAATAGGCAGATTTATTCAAAAGTTATTAGCCTTTTTGGAATTTTTTATATAACTTTTGACCACTAGGTGGCGCTGTTTCGAAACTTCTCAGGCTCCTTCAGGGCATCGTACTGATGACCCATACCAAGTTTCGTAACAATTCGTTTATGCGTTCAAAAATTACAGCATTTTAGCACATAATTCAAAATGGCCGACAGCCAAAATGGCCGATCTGGGAAAATTGGACATCAGTCGACTCGGCATGACGCTCTGAATCTAACAAGACCACATTTATGATTTTTGGACAAACCAATCAGAAGTTATAAGCAAAAATAGCCATTTTTCATATCTCCGGACCAGTAGGTGGCGCTGTGCCGAAACGCAGCACATAGCCTCAGGTCATGCTTGAGATGACACGTACCAAGTTTGGTCTGAATACGATTAAGCGTTGCGGAGATACAGCCTTACGTCTGTTTTCGCAAGCGCTACGTAAAATTTGTTTGTGCGTTTATCGAAAACAATTCGACGAATCAACTTGAATTCCATAACTTTTTGTCAGCACTGCCTGGAGATGATCTGGTGCGATTTTGGTGCAAATCGGACAAACCGCCTAGGACGAGTTCGCAAAAGTAGGTTTTTTGGAAAATTCAAAATGGCGGAAAAATTTGCATGACGGAAAATGACGTCATAGGGTGCAATCGAATCGGCATGAGCTCAGGAACAAGAGGAAAAAAGAATTTTGTTGATAGGCCTTAAGGTTCAAAAGTTATTAGCATAATAAAAGTGAAACTTTGGACAGTTGGTGGCGCTAGAGGGAATGAGTTAGAGACACCAAAATTGGTGTATTTAATGTTGGGACTGTCCTCTATCAGAATGTCAAACCAAATTTCATTTCCCGCAAACCGGTCTAGGGGCTGCCATAGACGCCCAAGTCGGAAGAATAATAATAATAATAATAAATATAGCTGCAAGCAGCCATTACCGGGGCCAAGCGCAAGAAGCGGCAACAGATGCCAACATGTGTGGAAGTGGCAGACCAACTGCAGCAATGAGCAATTAAAGACATTTTAAGAGAACTTTGGATAAATGGCTAAAAAATCATATATACAGTAACTTTTAAGAGAATTTAATGATTTATCACTTTCGACAAATAGGTGGCGCACTTACGAAATTGATGTGATGTGGTCAGAGTGAGGTGACAATGACACATACAAAGTTTGATGTCAAAATGTCCAGGCATTGCAGAGATAAAGACTGAATAGTCCTTTTGGCATCCTACCTCAAATTTGCTGCTGCACTACACGAAAACGGTTTTGTCTATCGACACGAAATCCATAACTTTTAGTCGGCACTGTCTGGAGATGATACGATTTGATTTTGGTGAAAATCGGACAAACGGTCTAGGAGGAGTTCGAAAAAGTAGCTTTTGAATGAAAATCAAGATGGTGGACAGGAAGTTCGGCCAAATAAGAAAAACTTGGTATCTATGTTTTCGGCTTGACCCAAGGAATCTATTAAGACAAGTGGCATTTCAATAGGCAGATTTATTCAAAAGTTATTAGCCTTTTTGGAATTTTTTTATATAACTTTTGACCACTAGGTGGCGCTGTTTCGAAACTTCTCAGGCTCCTTCAGGGCATCGTACTGATGACCCATACCGAGTGTCGCAACAATTCATTAATGCGTTAAAAAAATACAGCATTTTAGCACGTAATTCAAAATGGCCGACAGTCAAAATGGCCGATCTGGGAAAATTGGACATCCGTCGACTCATCATGACGCCCTGAATCTCACGAGACCACTTTTATGATTTTTGGACAAACCGTTCAGGAAGTTATGAGCAAAAATAGCCATTTTTCATATCTCCGGACCACTAGGTGGCGCTGCGCCGAAACGCAGCATGTAGCCTCAGGTCATGCTTGTGATGACATGTACCAAGTTTGGTCTGAATATCGATGAAGCGTTGCGGAGATACAGCCTTACGTCTGTTTTCGCAAGCGCTACGTAAAATTTGCTTTGTGCTGTTTATTGAAAACGATTTGACGAATCAACTTGAATTCCAAAACTTTTTGTCAGCACTGCCTGGAGATCATCTGGTGCGATTTTGGTGCAAATCGGACAAACCGCCTGAGGATCGAGTTCGCAAAAGTAGGTTTTGAATGAAAATCAAGATGGTGGACAGCAAGTTCGGCCAAATAAGAAAAACTTGGTATCTATGTTTTTGACTTGACCCAAGGAATCTATTAAGACAAGTGGCATTTCAATAGGCAGATTTATTCAAAAGTTATTAGCCTTTTTGGAATTTTTTATATAACTTTTGACCACTAGGTGGCGCTGTTTCGAAACTTCTCAGGCTCCTTCAGGGCATCGGACTGATGACCCATACCAAGTTTCGTAACAATTCGCTTTATGCGTTCAAAAATTACAGCATTTTAGAACATAATTCAAAATGGCCGACAGCCAAAATGGCCGATCTGGGAAAATTGGACATCAGTCGACTCGGCATGACGCTCTGAATCTAACAAGACCACATTTATGATTTTTGGACAAACCAATCAGAAGTTATAAGCAAAAATATCCATTTTTCATATCTCCGGACCAGTAGGTGGCGCTGCGCCGAAACGCAGCACATAGCCTCAGGTCATGCTTGTGATGACACGTACCAAGTTTGGTCTGAATACGATTAAGCGTTGCGAGAGATACAGCCTTACGTCTGTTTTCGCAAGCGCTACGTAAAATTTGTTTGTGCGTTTATCGAAAACGATTCGATGAATCAACTTGAATTCCATAACTTTTTGTCAGCACTGCCTGGAGATGATCTGGTGCGATTTTGGTGCAAATCGGACAAACCGCCTAGGACGAGTTCGCAAAAGTAGGTTTTTTGGAAAATTCAAAATGGCGGAAAAATTTGCATGACGGAAAATGACGTCATAGGGTGCAATCGAATCGGCATGAGCTCAGGAACAAGAGGAAAAAAGAACTTTGTTGATAGGCCTTTACGGTTCAAAAGTTATTAGCATAATAAAAGTGAAACTTTGGACAGTTGGTGGCGCTAGAGGGAATGAGTTAGAGACACCAAAATTGGTGTATTTAATGTTGGGACTGTCCTCTATCAGAATGTCAAACCAAATTTCATTTCCCGCAAACCGGTCTAGGGGCTGCCATAGACGCCCAGTCGGAAGAAGAATAATAATAATAATAATAATAAATATAGCTGCAAGCAGCCATTACCGGGGCCAAGCGCAAGAAGCGGCAACAGATGCCAGCATGTGTGGGAGTGGCAGACCAACTGCAGCAATGAGCAATTAAAGACATTTTAAGAGAACTTTGGATAAATGGCTAAAAAATCATATATACAGTAACTTTTAAGAGAATTTAATGGTTTATTACTTTCGACAAATAGGTGGCGCACTTACGAAATTGATGTGATGTGGTCAGAGTGAGGTGACAATGACACATACAAAGTTTGGTGTCAAAATGTCAAGGCATTGCAGAGATAAAGACTGAATAGTCCTTTTGGCATCCTACCTCAAATTTGCTGCTGCGCTACACGAAAACGGTTTTGTCTATCGACACGAAATCCATAACTTTTAGTCTGCACTGTCTGGAGATGATACGATTTGATTTTGGTGGAAATCGGACAAACCGCCTAGGATCGAGTTCGCAAAAGTAGGTTTTGAATGAAAATCAAGATGGTGGACAGGAAGTTCGGCCAAATAAGAAAAACTTGGTATCTATGTTTTCGGCTTGACCCAAGGAATCTATTAAGACAAGTGGCATTTCAATAGGCAGATTTATTCAAAAGTTATAAGCCTTTTTGGAATTTTTTATATAACTTTTGACCACTAGGTGGCACTGTTTCGAAACTTCTCAGGCTCCTTCAGGGCATCGTACTGATGACCCATACCGAGTTTCGTAACAATTCGGTTTATGCGTTCAAAAATTACAGCATTTTAGCACATAATTCAAAATGGCCGACAGCCAAAATGGCCGATCTGGGAAAATTGGACATCAGTCGACTCGGCATGACGCTCTGAATCTAACAAGACCACATTTATGATTTTTGGACAAACCAATCAGAAGTTATAAGCAAAAATAGCCATTTTTCATATCTCCGGACCATCAGGTGGCGCTGCGCCGAAACGCAGCACATAGCCTCAGGTCATGCTTGTGATGACACGCACCAAGTTTGGTCTGAATACGATTAAGCGTTGCGGAGATACAGCCTTACGTCTGTTTTCGCAAGCGCTGCGTAAAATTTGTTTGTGCGTTTATCGAAAACGATTTCAGCGAATCAACTTGAATTCCATAACTTTTTGTCAGCACTGCCTGGAGATGATCTGGTGCGATTTTGGTGCAAATCGGACAAACTGCCTAGGACGAGTTCGCAAAAGTAGGTTTTTTGGAAAATTCAAAATGGCGGAAAAATTTGCATGACGGAAAATGACGTCATATGGTGCAATCGAATCGGCATGAGCTCAGGAACAAGAGGAAAAAAGAATTTTGTTGATAGGCCTTACGGTTCAGAAAGTTATTAGCATAATAAAAGAGAAACTTTGGACAGTTGGTGGCGCT
>JAQIUQ010001150.1:0-22837 GCA_030378365.1 Hybognathus amarus | reverse complement strand
TATCTCCGATTTCCATTGGAATAAAAAATTGCTATGTCGTTTTTTTGTCTAAAACCTACTTTTGTTAACTAGTCTGGTTTTCTGCCCCAACGGGACCAAACTACTTAGGCTATCTCTGGACTCTCTAGGAAATAATCATCGAAAAATGAGATCTTTGCATTTGGTCTGGGCTACACAGGGCTCATTAGAATGTGGTCCCTGCAAAATACAGCCAAAAAGCCAAATAAACCCCGAAAGTCACAAACTTTACAAAATTCATGAGCAATATGCGCTGAACATGGTTAGGAACATGCAAAAGTTTGTGAGGATTTATTATAGGGGGCGTGATAAATCGTCAAAAAGGTCTTTATTATTAGGGTGTGTTCAAGCACGAAGTGGTTGAAACCTATTGTATTTGCTAGAAAGAAAAAAAAATCTGAAAACCCATCGTGCAGCCCCAAAATTAAGGGCTGGAGCTTGAAATGTTGCTCACATGGAAGGGCCTCAAAATTGAGGAGAACCTATCAATATAAGCCTGATTGGCCCATAGGTGGTGCAGAACAACCAAATGTACTAAATTGCCATAACTCTGCAGACGTTGAGCTGGAATCATGATTGTTTGCATCATGTGTATCTGGCTCAGTTTAACAAGATGTATATCCTCCACTTCCATTTGGTAGCAAAAATCGCTATGTCGTTTTTGTTGAAAACCTACTTTTGCAAACTAGTCCCTGGTTTTTTGCCTAATTCAACCAAATGTCTAGGCCTATCTCTGGTCTCTCAGGGAGAAAATATGATTTTAAAGTCTGAAATTTTGCATTTGGTTTGGCTACAGCCAGGGTACATTTAGAATGTGGTCCCTAATACAGCCAAAAAGCCAATAAATCCCCCCCCGAAAGTCACAAACTTCACAAAAATCTATGAGCATATGCGCTGAACATGGTTACAGGAAGCATGCAAAGTTTCGTGAGGATTGGATTTATAGGGGGGCGCCAGACGTCAAAAGGTCTTTCATTCAAGCACGAATGCTGAAAACCTATTGTATTTGCTAGAAAGAAAAAAAAAAAAAAATCCCTAAAACGCATCGTGCAGCTGAAATTTAAGGGCCTAAGCTCTGAAACTTGTCACATGGCTCTCAAATTGAGAACCTATCAGACACCAGCTGATTGGCCCATAGGTGGGACTATAACAACCAAACTCAGACTAATGCCATAACTCCCAGAACGTCAGAGATGGACCATGATCTCCATCACTGTGATCCTGGCTCAAGCCGAACAAGATGTATATCTCGATTTCCATTTGGGAGCAAAAAAGTTGCTGTGTCGCTTTTTTGTCTAAAACCTACTTTTGTCAACTAGCTGGCTTCTTTGCCCAAATTGCGACTCAAAATGACTAGTCTTTGGACTCGAGGTAAATAATTATTTGAAAAAGTTGAGATTTCTCCGCATTTGGTTGGGCTGACAACAGGGCTCATCTAGAACGTGGGTCCCTGGCAAAAATACAGCCAAAGTGCCATACAACCCCCCAAAAGTCACAACTTCACAAAATTGCATGAGCACATGCGTCTCTAACATGGGTCAGGAAGCATGCAAAGTTCTGCGAGGATCGGAATCATAAGGGGGGCGCTATAATCGCCAAAGTAAGTCTCTCATTAACTAGGTGTTCAAGCATCGAAGTGGCTCAAAACCTACTGACACTAGCCAGAAGAAAAATCCCCTGAAAGTCACGTGCAGCCCTGAACCGTACAAGGGCCGGAGCTCGAAACTTTGTCACGTGTAGGCTCTCAATCCAGGAGAACTCATCAGAACATGAGCCCATTGGCCCATAGGTGGCGCTATAGCAACCAAATGTACCAGCCAATCGCCATAACTCCTGAGACGTCCCCAGCCTGGAATCACCACTTTGGCATCACCTGCCTGATCCCGGCCAGCTTTAACAAGACTGCATAGGATTCTCCATTTCCATTTGGAGCAAAAAAAAAATTGCTGTGTCGTTTTTGACCCAAAACCTACTTTCGCTGAACTTAGTCCCTGGTTTTTTGCCCGGACACGTTGGGACCTCAAACCAGTCTAGGCCTATTCTTTGGACTCTGAGGTAAAATAATTATTTCAAAAGTCTAGAATTTTGCATTTGGTTGGCTACAACAGGTCATTTAGAAAGTGGTCCTGAATAGTACCAAAAGCCAATACGCCCCCCCAAAAGCCACAGCTTCACAAAACTATGAGCATACCCTGTCTGCCCAACACTGTTAGGAAGCATGCAAAGTTTCTTGCGAGGATCGGATCATAGGGGGGCGCTATAACCGTCTAAAGAACGTCCGTGTCAAGCACGATCTGGAGCGGTCGAAACCTATTGTATTTGCTCAGAAGAGAAAAATCCTCTAAAAAACGCATCGTGCAGCCAAATGTGAAGGGTGGCTCTGAACAGTCGTCACATGGTAGAGGCCCTCAAATTGAGGAGAGACCTATCAGAGCATGATGCCATTGGCCCATAGGTGTGCGCTTATAACAACCGCAAAAAAGTACTAAATTTGCTCATAACTCCTGAGGCCGTTCGAGCTGGAATCACTGATTCCTGGGATCACTGTGATCCCTGGCTCGAATGCCAACAAGATGTCTATTCGCATTCCATTTGGAGCAAAAAAAATTGTGATGCCGTTATTTTTGTCTCAAAACCGACTTTTGGCGAACTGAGTCCTGGTTGTCTCCTGCCGAGTCGGGACCGAACCAGTCTAGGCTTATTCTCGGGGCTCGCAGGTAAATAATGTATCCAGAAAAAAAGTTGAAATTTTGGCATTTGTGCATTGGCTACAACAGGGGCCATTTAGAACGTGGTCCCTGGCAAAATACAGCCGCAAAAGCCACATATCCCCGCCAAAAGTCGAGACTTTCACAAAAATCGATGAGCATATGCGTCTGAACATGGGTGAGGAACATGCAAGGCTTTCGGCCCTGAGGATTCGGATTCATAGCGGGGCGCTACAACTCTTGTCAAAAGGTTAAGTCTTAGGTGTTCAAGTATTGAAGTGGTCGAAAACCTATTGTATTTGCTAGAAAGAAAAAAAATCCCCCTGAAACGCATCGTGAGCCGACTTTAAACCGTAAGGGCTGGAAGCTCTGGAAACTTCGCGCACATGGAGGGCCCTCAAATCGAGGAGAACCTCATCAGAGATGAGCCCATCTGCGTCAGAGAAAGACACCAGACTGGCGCGCTAACAACCAAATGTACTAAATCGGCTCATAAACTCCGTAGACCGTTCGAGCTGGAATCATGATTTTTTGCATCACTGTGGATATCCTGGCTCAGCTTTGACAAAGACGCACGTTTCACGATTCCATTTGGAGCAAAAAAATCGCTGTGTCGTCTTCGTCTAAACCTACTTCTGACTAGTCCTGGTCTTTCGCTCAATTGGACCAAACGAGTCCAGGCCTATTCTCTGGACAGTCGTAGGTAAATAATTAATGAAAGTTGAAAATTTTGCATCCGGGTTGGCTACAACAGGGCTCATTGAGACGTGGTCCCCGCCAAAGCCAAAAGCTAGCCAATCCCCAGCTCACAGTTACAGTTCACAAAAATCGATGAGCATATGTGCCCGAACATGGTTAGGTAAACATGCAAAAGTTTCGTGAGGATCGGATCATAGGGGCGCTATAATCGCTACAGTTCTTCACATTATCAGGTGTTCAAGCACGAAAGTGGTCTGCAAACCTATTGTATTCGGCGCAGAAGAGAAAAAATCCGCCAACGCATTCGTGCAGCTGAAACCGTAAGGGCTGGAGCTTGAAAACTTTGTCACATGGTAGGGCCTCAAATCGAGGAGAAACCTATCAGAAGTATGAGCCGATTGGCCCATAGGTGGCGCTATAACAACCAAATGTACTAAATTGCTCATAACTCCTGAGACCTGCTCAGCTGGAATCATGATTTTTGCATCATGCTACCCTGGCTTAAGTCGAACAAGATGTATATCTTTGATTTCCATTTGGAGCAAAAAAAATTTGCTGAT
The DNA here is from genome assembly GCA_030378365.1 of Hybognathus amarus. Taxonomy (NCBI): domain Eukaryota; kingdom Metazoa; phylum Chordata; class Actinopteri; order Cypriniformes; family Leuciscidae; genus Hybognathus; species Hybognathus amarus. The sequence goes on along the minus strand of JAQIUQ010001150.1, from coordinate 18,852 downwards.
GTTGTTTTGTCGACTAAAACCCACTTTTGCAAACTAGCTCCCCGGTTCTCAAGCCCCAATCGGGAGCCAAACGAGCTCTAGGCCATTCTCTGGATGCACTCTGAGGAATATGATCGCGAAAAGTTGAGATTTCGCATTTGGTTGGCTACAGCAGGTCATTGAGAACGTGGTCCCTAATACAGCCAAAAGCCAATAAAATTCTCCCCAAAAGTCACAACTTCACAAAAATCTATGAGCACATGCGTCTGAACACGGTGAGGAAGCACGCAAAGTTCGTGAGGATTCGCAATTATAGGGTGCGGATAAATTTGCAAAAAGGTCTCCATTCCAGCACGAAGTGGTTGAAACCTATTGTATTTGCTAGAAGAAAAAAAAAATCCCTAAATCACGGAGTTGAGAGTCTCAAGGGCTGGCGCCGAAACTTTGTCACATGGTAGGCCCTCAAATTTGAGGAGAACCTATCAGAGTATGAGCCCTATTTGGCCCATAGGTGGCGCTATAACAACCAAATGTACTAAATTGCTCATAACTCCGAGACCGTTTGAGATGGAATCATGATTTTTGCATCACTGTGATCCCTGGCTCAAGCTCGAACAAAGATGTATATCTCCGATTTCCATTTGGAGCAAAAAATATCGCTGTGTCGTTTTTCGTCAAAACCTACTTTGTGTACTAGTCTGCTCTTCAGCCCTCAATCGGACCAAACCAGTTCAGGCCTATTCTCGGACTCTAGGTAAATAATTATTGAAAAAATTGTAAAGTTTTGCATTTGGTTGGCTACAACAGGGTCATTTAGAACGTGGTCCCTGGCAAAATACACCAAAAGCCAATAAATCCCCCCAAAACACTAACTTCACAAAATTCGATGAGCATATGCGTCCTAACATGGTGCAGGAAGCATGTAAGTTTCTTAGGATCCGGATCTATAGGGGCCGCATAATCGTCAAAGGTCTCAATTATTAGGTGTTCAGCACCGAAGTGGTTGAAAACCCATTGCATTTGTAGATAGAAAAAATCCCTAAAACGCATTCGTGCAGACCCAAAACTTAAGGGCTGGAAGCTTGAAACTTTGTCACATGGTAGGCCTCAAATTCGAGGAGAACCTATCAGAGTATGAGCCCGATTGGCCCATAGGTGGCGCTATAACAACCAAATGTACTAAATCGCCATAACTCTCAGACGTTGTCGAGCTGGAATCATGTCTTGCACCATTGTGATCTGGCTGCAGCTGAACAAGATGTATATCTCCGATTTCCATTGGAGAAAAAAATTGCTATGTCGTTTTTTGTCAAAACTGACTTTCGGCGAACAGTCCTGCTCTCTGGCTCAATTTGGACCAAACGCAGTTAGGCCTATCTTGGACTTTAGAAAATAATTATCGAAAAAAGTTGAAATTTTGCATTTGGGTTGGCTGGGACAACAGGTCAAATCAGAACGTGGTCCCAACATGCCAAAAGCCAATAACCCCCGAAGCCGAAAGTCACAACTTCACAAAAAATCATGAGCAATATGGCGTCCTGAAACATGGTGAGGAAGCACTGCAAAGTTCGTGAGGTATTTGCAATCGTAGGGGGCCCGAGAATCGTCAAAAAGGAACTCCATTCGAAGCACTCAAGTGGTCGAAAAACCTATCTGCAATTGGCGATAAAGAAAAAAGAATCCTGAAAAATTATTTGGCAGCCCAAAACTCGGAGGCTGGAGCTGAAACTTTGTCATGGTAACTCTTAATTGAGGAGAACTTATCAGACATGAGAGCCGATTGGCCCATAGTGGCGATAAGAATCAACGTACAAATTGCCGTCATAAGCTCTAATACTTGTCTCGAAATGGCGAATCACGAATTCGCATCACTTATCCCTGTTTAAGGTCAAAGATGCATACTTCACTTCATTTTGGTAGCAAAAAAAATCTACATGTTGCCTTTCTGTCAAAACCTACTTTTGCGAAGCCAAGCCCGGTTTTTGTTAATTTGGAAAATGAAAAATGAGTTGAGGCCTATCTCTGTATAATTTTAGGAAAATACCTATTCAAAAAGTTGAGTTTGCATTTGTGCTGGGCTAAGAACAGGCTGCATTTAGAATGTGGCTCCTGGAAAACACAGCCAAAAGCCAAATAGAATCTCTTAAGCCCACAACTTCACAAAATCTCACTTACACATGTGTTCCTAACATGGTTAAGGAAGCATGCAAGTTTGCAGGTATTTGGATCACAGGCCAGAATCCGAAAAAAGGCTCATTATCAGGTAATTTCAAGTACTGAAGTGGTTGCAAACCATCCGTATTTGTGAGAAGAAAAAAAAATCCTGAAATTATTTGGATTAGCTCAAGGCTGGAGCTTTAAAACCTTGGCTCATGGAGGGCTCTTAATCCAGGAAAATCACATCAGAAGCATGAGCTCATTCTGCCCATAGGTGGTGATAAGAACCAACTACCAAATCTGCTCATAACTCCTAGACCCTCTGAGCTTGGAATCATGAATTTTTGCATCAACTGTGATCCCTGGCTCAGCCGAACAAGATGACACATCTCCGATTTCCGTTGGAGGCAAAAGAAATGTGCTATGTCGCCTTTTGTCTAAAACCTATCTTTGCCAACTGAGTCCCTGGTTTTTAGCCCAATCGGACTCAAACCATCTAGCTGTAGGCCATTCTCTGGACTTCTCAAGGCACATCATTTGCACAACAAAAAGGCTCAAATTTTGCATTTGGCTTGGCGACAGACAGGCTACATCTAGAATGCGTTCCCCTGACCGGACTCAGACCAAAAGACAAATAAATCCCCCCCCCCCCCAAAGCCTACAGCTTCAAAAATCAGATGAGCATATGCTGCCCTGAACACATGGCTGAGGAACGCATGCAAAGTTCGTGACAGGATCGGGCAGTGACACGCTCTGAGTCCCTGAAAGGGTCTCTCATTACTTAGGTGTAGACACGGAAGTGAGTTTGAAACCTCATTGTATTTGCTCGGAAAGAAAAAAAAATACCCTAGAACGCATTGTGTCAGCCCAAACCAGGTAAGGGCTGAGCCCGTGAAACCTCGCTCACAGTGGTAAGGCATCTCAAATTGAGGAGTAACCTATCAGAGTCATGACCAATTGGCCCCATATAGGTGGTGAGCTAGCAACCAATAGCGACTGTCATAACTCTCAGACTCTTGGACGAATCATGATTTCCGATCACCTAGAGATCCTGGCTCAAACTGAACAAGATGATATCTCCGTTCCACTGGAGCAAAATCGCTATGTCCTTTTTGTTGAAAAACTACCTTAGACTCAGTCTTGGTTTTTGTCCAATTGGGCGAAAGTGAACTTAGGCCTATCTCGGGTCTCAGGACAATTATTCAAAAAGTTGAAATTTTGATTTGGTTGCGATAGAACAGGCTTATATATTGTAACGTGGTCCTGGTAAAGAACAGCCAAAACCAATAATCTCGAAGCCAGAAAAGTTCAACAAAGATCACAAGATACAATATGCCGCCGAACATTAGGAACATGAACTTCCGTAGTGTTCACTCACAAGGGTGAATTTGCCAAAAATGTCCATTAGATTAGGTGTTCAATACTGAAAGCTGTCGCAAAAGCCATGGTATTTGCTAGAAAGCAAAAAATCCCGAAATCATTTGAGCAGCCAAATCAAATTTTTTTTGCTCCAAATGGAAATCGGAGATATACATCTTGTTCGGCTTGAGCCAGGGATCACAGTGATGCAAAAATCATGATTCCAGCTCAAACGGTCTAGGAGTTATGAGCAATTTAGTACATTTGGTTGTTATAGCGCCACCTATGGGCCAATCGGGCTCATACTCTGATAGGTTCTCCTCAATTTGAGGGCCTACCATGTGACAAAGTTTCAGAGCTCCAGCCCTTACGGTTTGGGCTGCACGATGCGTTTTAGGGGATTTTTTTTTCTTTCTAGCAAATACAATAGGTTTTCAACCACTTCGTGCTTGAACACCTAATAATGAGAGACCTTTTTGACGATTATAGCGCCCCCTATGATCCGATCCTCACGAAACTTTGCATGCTTCCTAACCATGTTAGGACGCATATGCTCATCGATTTTTGTGAAGTTGTGACTTTTGGGGGGGGGGATTTATTGGCTTTTGGCTGTATTTTTGCCAGGGACCACATTCTAAATGACCCTGTTGTAGCCAACCAAATGCAAAATTTCAACTTTTTTTCGATAATTATTTACCTAGAGAGTCCAGAGAATAGGCCTAGACTGGTTTGGTCCCGATTGGGCAAAAAACCAGGGACTAGTTCGCAAAAGTAGGTTTTAGACAAAAAACGACATAGCAAAATTTTTTTTGCTCCAAAATGGAAATCGGAGATATACATCTTGTTCGGCTTGAGCCAGGGATCACAGTGATGCAAAAATCATGATTCTAGCTCAAACGGTCTAGGAGTTATGAGCAATTTAGTACTTTTGGTTGTTATAGCGCCACCTATGGGCCAATCGGGCTCATACTCTGATAGGTTCTCCTCAATTTGAGGCCCTACCATGTGACAAAGTTTCAGAGCTCCAGCCCTTACGGTTTGGGCTGCACGATGCGTTTTAGGGGATTTTTTTTTCTTTCTAGCAAATACAATAGGTTTTCAACCACTTCGTGCTTGAACACCTAATAATGAGAGACCTTTTTGACGATTATAGCGCCCCCTATGATCCGATCCTCACGAAACTTTGCATGCTTCCTAACCATGTTAGGACGCATATGCTCATCGATTTTTGTGAAGTTGTGACTTTTGGGGGGGGGATTTATTGGCTTTTGGCTGTATTTTTGCCAGGGACCACATTCTAAATGACCCTGTTGTAGCCAACCAAATGCAAAATTTCAACTTTTTTTCGATAATTATTTACCTAGAGAGTCCAGAGAATAGGCCTAGACTGGTTTGGTCCCGATTGGGCAAAAAACCAGGGACTAGTTCGCAAAAGTAGGTTTTAGACAAAAAACGACATAGCAAATTTTTTTTTGCTCCAAATGGAAATCGGAGATATACATCTTGTTCGGCTTGAGCCAGGGATCACAGTGATGCAAAAATCATGATTCTAGCTCAAACGGTCTAGGAGTTATGAGCAATTTAGTACTTTTGGTTGTTATAGCGCCACCTATGGGCCAATCGGGCTCATACTCTGATAGGTTCTCCTCAATTTGAGGCCCTACCATGTGACAAAGTTTCAGAGCTCCAGCCCTTACGGTTTGGGCTGCACGATGCGTTTTAGGGGATTTTTTTTTCTTTCTAGCAAATACAATAGGTTTTCAACCACTTCGTGCTTGAACACCTAATAATGAGAGACCTTTTTGACGATTATAGCGCCCCCTATGATCCGATCCTCACGAAACTTTGCATGCTTCCTAACCATGTTAGGACGCATATGCTCATCGATTTTTGTGAAGTTGTGACTTTTGGGGGGGGGGATTTATTGGCTTTTGGCTGTATTTTTGCCAGGGACCACATTCTAAATGACCCTGTTGTAGCCAACCAAATGCAAAATTTCAACTTTTTTTCGATAATTATTTACCTAGAGAGTCCAGAGAATAGGCCTAGACTGGTTTGGTCCCGATTGGGCAAAAAACCAGGGACTAGTTCGCAAAAGTAGGTTTTAGACAAAAAACGACATAGCAAAATTTTTTTTGCTCCAAAATGGAAATCGGAGATATACATCTTGTTCGGCTTGAGCCAGGGATCACAGTGATGCAAAAATCATGATTCTAGCTCAAACGGTCTAGGAGTTATGAGCAATTTAGTACTTTTGGTTGTTATAGCGCCACCTATGGGCCAATCGGGCTCATACTCTGATAGGTTCTCCTCAATTTGAGGCCCTACCATGTGACAAAGTTTCAGAGCTCCAGCCCTTACGGTTTGGGCTGCACGATGCGTTTTAGGGGATTTTTTTTTCTTTCTAGCAAATACAATAGGTTTTCAACCACTTCGTGCTTGAACACCTAATAATGAGAGACCTTTTTGACGATTATAGCGCCCCCTATGATCCGATCCTCACGAAACTTTGCATGCTTCCTAACCATGTTAGGACGCATATGCTCATCGATTTTTGTGAAGTTGTGACTTTTGGGGGGGGGATTTATTGGCTTTTGGCTGTATTTTTGCCAGGGACCACATTCTAAATGACCCTGTTGTAGCCAACCAAATGCAAAATTTCAACTTTTTTTCGATAATTATTTACCTAGAGAGTCCAGAGAATAGGCCTAGACTGGTTTGGTCCCGATTGGGCAAAAAACCAGGGACTAGTTCGCAAAAGTAGGTTTTAGACAAAAAACGACATAGCAAATTTTTTTTTGCTCCAAAATGGAAATCGGAGATATACATCTTGTTCGGCTTGAGCCAGGGATCACAGTGATGCAAAAATCATGATTCTAGCTCAAACGGTCTAGGAGTTATGAGCAATTTAGTACTTTTGGTTGTTATAGCGCCACCTATGGGCCAATCGGGCTCATACTCTGATAGGTTCTCCTCAATTTGAGGCCCTACCATGTGACAAAGTTTCAGAGCTCCAGCCCTTACGGTTTGGGCTGCACGATGCGTTTTAGGGGATTTTTTTTTCTTTCTAGCAAATACAATAGGTTTTCAACCACTTCGTGCTTGAACACCTAATAATGAGAGACCTTTTTGACGATTATAGCGCCCCCTATGATCCGATCCTCACGAAACTTTGCATGCTTCCTAACCATGTTAGGACGCATATGCTCATCGATTTTTGTGAAGTTGTGACTTTTGGGGGGGGGGATTTATTGGCTTTTGGCTGTATTTTTGCCAGGGACCACATTCTAAATGACCCTGTTGTAGCCAACCAAATGCAAAATTTCAACTTTTTTTCGATAATTATTTACCTAGAGAGTCCAGAGAATAGGCCTAGACTGGTTTGGTCCCGATTGGGCAAAAAACCAGGGACTAGTTCGCAAAAGTAGGTTTTAGACAAAAAACGACATAGCAAAATTTTTTTTGCTCCAAAATGGAAATCGGAGATATACATCTTGTTCGGCTTGAGCCAGGGATCACAGTGATGCAAAAATCATGATTCTAGCTCAAACGGTCTAGGAGTTATGAGCAATTTAGTACTTTTGGTTGTTATAGCGCCACCTATGGGCCAATCGGGCTCATACTCTGATAGGTTCTCCTCAATTTGAGGCCCTACCATGTGACAAAGTTTCAGAGCTCCAGCCCTTACGGTTTGGGCTGCACGATGCGTTTTAGGGGATTTTTTTTTCTTTCTAGCAAATACAATAGGTTTTCAACCACTTCGTGCTTGAACACCTAATAATGAGAGACCTTTTTGACGATTATAGCGCCCCCTATGATCCGATCCTCACGAAACTTTGCATGCTTCCTAACCATGTTAGGACGCATATGCTCATCGATTTTTGTGAAGTTGTGACTTTTGGGGGGGGGGATTTATTGGCTTTTGGCTGTATTTTTGCCAGGGACCACATTCTAAATGACCCTGTTGTAGCCAACCAAATGCAAAATTTCAACTTTTTTTCGATAATTATTTACCTAGAGAGTCCAGAGAATAGGCCTAGACTGGTTTGGTCCCGATTGGGCAAAAAACCAGGGACTAGTTCGCAAAAGTAGGTTTTAGACAAAAAACGACATAGCAAATTTTTTTTTGCTCCAAAATGGAAATCGGAGATATACATCTTGTTCGGCTTGAGCCAGGGATCACAGTGATGCAAAAATCATGATTCTAGCTCAAACGGTCTAGGAGTTATGAGCAATTTAGTACTTTTGGTTGTTATAGCGCCACCTATGGGCCAATCGGGCTCATACTCTGATAGGTTCTCCTCAATTTGAGGCCCTACCATGTGACAAAGTTTCAGAGCTCCAGCCCTTACGGTTTGGGCTGCACGATGCGTTTTAGGGGATTTTTTTTTCTTTCTAGCAAATACAATAGGTTTTCAACCACTTCGTGCTTGAACACCTAATAATGAGAGACCTTTTTGACGATTATAGCGCCCCCTATGATCCGATCCTCACGAAACTTTGCATGCTTCCTAACCATGTTAGGACGCATATGCTCATCGATTTTTGTGAAGTTGTGACTTTTGGGGGGGGGGATTTATTGGCTTTTGGCTGTATTTTTGCCAGGGACCACATTCTAAATGACCCTGTTGTAGCCAACCAAATGCAAAATTTCAACTTTTTTTCGATAATTATTTACCTAGAGAGTCCAGAGAATAGGCCTAGACTGGTTTGGTCCCGATTGGGCAAAAAACCAGGGACTAGTTCGCAAAAGTAGGTTTTAGACAAAAAACGACATAGCAAAATTTTTTTTGCTCCAAATGGAAATCGGAGATATACATCTTGTTCGGCTTGAGCCAGGGATCACAGTGATGCAAAAATCATGATTCTAGCTCAAACGGTCTAGGAGTTATGAGCAATTTAGTACTTTTGGTTGTTATAGCGCCACCTATGGGCCAATCGGGCTCATACTCTGATAGGTTCTCCTCAATTTGAGGCCCTACCATGTGACAAAGTTTCAGAGCTCCAGCCCTTACGGTTTGGGCTGCACGATGCGTTTTAGGGGATTTTTTTTTCTTTCTAGCAAATACAATAGGTTTTCAACCACTTCGTGCTTGAACACCTAATAATGAGAGACCTTTTTGACGATTATAGCGCCCCCTATGATCCGATCCTCACGAAACTTTGCATGCTTCCTAACCATGTTAGGACGCATATGCTCATCGATTTTTGTGAAGTTGTGACTTTTGGGGGGGGGGATTTATTGGCTTTTGGCTGTATTTTTGCCAGGGACCACATTCTAAATGACCCTGTTGTAGCCAACCAAATGCAAAATTTCAACTTTTTTTCGATAATTATTTACCTAGAGAGTCCAGAGAATAGGCCTAGACTGGTTTGGTCCCGATTGGGCAAAAAACCAGGGACTAGTTCGCAAAAGTAGGTTTTAGACAAAAAACGACATAGCAAATTTTTTTTTGCTCCAAATGGAAATCGGAGATATACATCTTGTTCGGCTTGAGCCAGGGATCACAGTGATGCAAAAATCATGATTCTAGCTCAAACGGTCTAGGAGTTATGAGCAATTTAGTACTTTTGGTTGTTATAGCGCCACCTATGGGCCAATCGGGCTCATACTCTGATAGGTTCTCCTCAATTTGAGGCCCTACCATGTGACAAAGTTTCAGAGCTCCAGCCCTTACGGTTTGGGCTGCACGATGCGTTTTAGGGGATTTTTTTTTCTTTCTAGCAAATACAATAGGTTTTCAACCACTTCGTGCTTGAACACCTAATAATGAGAGACCTTTTTGACGATTATAGCGCCCCCTATGATCCGATCCTCACGAAACTTTGCATGCTTCCTAACCATGTTAGGACGCATATGCTCATCGATTTTTGTGAAGTTGTGACTTTTGGGGGGGGGGATTTATTGGCTTTTGGCTGTATTTTTGCCAGGGACCACATTCTAAATGACCCTGTTGTAGCCAACCAAATGCAAAATTTCAACTTTTTTTCGATAATTATTTACCTAGAGAGTCCAGAGAATAGGCCTAGACTGGTTTGGTCCCGATTGGGCAAAAAACCAGGGACTAGTTCGCAAAAGTAGGTTTTAGACAAAAAACGACATAGCAAATTTTTTTTGCTCCAAATGGAAATCGGAGATATACATCTTGTTCGGCTTGAGCCAGGGATCACAGTGATGCAAAAATCATGATTCTAGCTCAAACGGTCTAGGAGTTATGAGCAATTTAGTACTTTTGGTTGTTATAGCGCCACCTATGGGCCAATCGGGCTCATACTCTGATAGGTTCTCCTCAATTTGAGGCCCTACCATGTGACAAAGTTTCAGAGCTCCAGCCCTTACGGTTTGGGCTGCACGATGCGTTTTAGGGGATTTTTTTTTCTTTCTAGCAAATACAATAGGTTTTCAACCACTTCGTGCTTGAACACCTAATAATGAGAGACCTTTTTGACGATTATAGCGCCCCCTATGATCCGATCCTCACGAAACTTTGCATGCTTCCTAACCATGTTAGGACGCATATGCTCATCGATTTTTGTGAAGTTGTGACTTTTGGGGGGGGGGATTTATTGGCTTTTGGCTGTATTTTTGCCAGGGACCACATTCTAAATGACCCTGTTGTAGCCAACCAAATGCAAAATTTCAACTTTTTTTCGATAATTATTTACCTAGAGAGTCCAGAGAATAGGCCTAGACTGGTTTGGTCCCGATTGGGCAAAAAACCAGGGACTAGTTCGCAAAAGTAGGTTTTAGACAAAAAACGACATAGCAAAATTTTTTTTGCTCCAAAATGGAAATCGGAGATATACATCTTGTTCGGCTTGAGCCAGGGATCACAGTGATGCAAAAATCATGATTCTAGCTCAAACGGTCTAGGAGTTATGAGCAATTTAGTACTTTTGGTTGTTATAGCGCCACCTATGGGCCAATCGGGCTCATACTCTGATAGGTTCTCCTCAATTTGAGGCCCTACCATGTGACAAAGTTTCAGAGCTCCAGCCCTTACGGTTTGGGCTGCACGATGCGTTTTAGGGGATTTTTTTTTCTTTCTAGCAAATACAATAGGTTTTCAACCACTTCGTGCTTGAACACCTAATAATGAGAGACCTTTTTGACGATTATAGCGCCCCCTATGATCCGATCCTCACGAAACTTTGCATGCTTCCTAACCATGTTAGGACGCATATGCTCATCGATTTTTGTGAAGTTGTGACTTTTGGGGGGGGGGATTTATTGGCTTTTGGCTGTATTTTTGCCAGGGACCACATTCTAAATGACCCTGTTGTAGCCAACCAAATGCAAAATTTCAACTTTTTTTCGATAATTATTTACCTAGAGAGTCCAGAGAATAGGCCTAGACTGGTTTGGTCCCGATTGGGCAAAAAACCAGGGACTAGTTCGCAAAAGTAGGTTTTAGACAAAAAACGACATAGCAAAATTTTTTTTGCTCCAAATGGAAATCGGAGATATACATCTTGTTCGGCTTGAGCCAGGGATCACAGTGATGCAAAAATCATGATTCTAGCTCAAACGGTCTAGGAGTTATGAGCAATTTAGTACTTTTGGTTGTTATAGCGCCACCTATGGGCCAATCGGGCTCATACTCTGATAGGTTCTCCTCAATTTGAGGCCCTACCATGTGACAAAGTTTCAGAGCTCCAGCCCTTACGGTTTGGGCTGCACGATGCGTTTTAGGGGATTTTTTTTTCTTTCTAGCAAATACAATAGGTTTTCAACCACTTCGTGCTTGAACACCTAATAATGAGAGACCTTTTTGACGATTATAGCGCCCCCTATGATCCGATCCTCACGAAACTTTGCATGCTTCCTAACCATGTTAGGACGCATATGCTCATCGATTTTTGTGAAGTTGTGACTTTTGGGGGGGGGGATTTATTGGCTTTTGGCTGTATTTTTGCCAGGGACCACATTCTAAATGACCCTGTTGTAGCCAACCAAATGCAAAATTTCAACTTTTTTTCGATAATTATTTACCTAGAGAGTCCAGAGAATAGGCCTAGACTGGTTTGGTCCCGATTGGGCAAAAAACCAGGGACTAGTTCGCAAAAGTAGGTTTTAGACAAAAAACGACATAGCAAATTTTTTTTGCTCCAAATGGAAATCGGAGATATACATCTTGTTCGGCTTGAGCCAGGGATCACAGTGATGCAAAAATCATGATTCTAGCTCAAACGGTCTAGGAGTTATGAGCAATTTAGTACTTTTGGTTGTTATAGCGCCACCTATGGGCCAATCGGGCTCATACTCTGATAGGTTCTCCTCAATTTGAGGCCCTACCATGTGACAAAGTTTCAGAGCTCCAGCCCTTACGGTTTGGGCTGCACGATGCGTTTTAGGGGATTTTTTTTTCTTTCTAGCAAATACAATAGGTTTTCAACCACTTCGTGCTTGAACACCTAATAATGAGAGACCTTTTTGACGATTATAGCGCCCCCTATGATCCGATCCTCACGAAACTTTGCATGCTTCCTAACCATGTTAGGACGCATATGCTCATCGATTTTTGTGAAGTTGTGACTTTTGGGGGGGGGGATTTATTGGCTTTTGGCTGTATTTTTGCCAGGGACCACATTCTAAATGACCCTGTTGTAGCCAACCAAATGCAAAATTTCAACTTTTTTTCGATAATTATTTACCTAGAGAGTCCAGAGAATAGGCCTAGACTGGTTTGGTCCCGATTGGGCAAAAAACCAGGGACTAGTTCGCAAAAGTAGGTTTTAGACAAAAAACGACATAGCAAATTTTTTTTGCTCCAAATGGAAATCGGAGATATACATCTTGTTCGGCTTGAGCCAGGGATCACAGTGATGCAAAAATCATGATTCTAGCTCAAACGGTCTAGGAGTTATGAGCAATTTAGTACTTTTGGTTGTTATAGCGCCACCTATGGGCCAATCGGGCTCATACTCTGATAGGTTCTCCTCAATTTGAGGCCCTACCATGTGACAAAGTTTCAGAGCTCCAGCCCTTACGGTTTGGGCTGCACGATGCGTTTTAGGGGATTTTTTTTTCTTTCTAGCAAATACAATAGGTTTTCAACCACTTCGTGCTTGAACACCTAATAATGAGAGACCTTTTTGACGATTATAGCGCCCCCTATGATCCGATCCTCACGAAACTTTGCATGCTTCCTAACCATGTTAGGACGCATATGCTCATCGATTTTTGTGAAGTTGTGACTTTTGGGGGGGGGGATTTATTGGCTTTTGGCTGTATTTTTGCCAGGGACCACATTCTAAATGACCCTGTTGTAGCCAACCAAATGCAAAATTTCAACTTTTTTTCGATAATTATTTACCTAGAGAGTCCAGAGAATAGGCCTAGACTGGTTTGGTCCCGATTGGGCAAAAAACCAGGGACTAGTTCGCAAAAGTAGGTTTTAGACAAAAAACGACATAGCAAAATTTTTTTTGCTCCAAATGGAAATCGGAGATATACATCTTGTTCGGCTTGAGCCAGGGATCACAGTGATGCAAAAATCATGATTCTAGCTCAAACGGTCTAGGAGTTATGAGCAATTTAGTACTTTTGGTTGTTATAGCGCCACCTATGGGCCAATCGGGCTCATACTCTGATAGGTTCTCCTCAATTTGAGGCCCTACCATGTGACAAAGTTTCAGAGCTCCAGCCCTTACGGTTTGGGCTGCACGATGCGTTTTAGGGGATTTTTTTTTCTTTCTAGCAAATACAATAGGTTTTCAACCACTTCGTGCTTGAACACCTAATAATGAGAGACCTTTTTGACGATTATAGCGCCCCCTATGATCCGATCCTCACGAAACTTTGCATGCTTCCTAACCATGTTAGGACGCATATGCTCATCGATTTTTGTGAAGTTGTGACTTTTGGGGGGGGGGATTTATTGGCTTTTGGCTGTATTTTTGCCAGGGACCACATTCTAAATGACCCTGTTGTAGCCAACCAAATGCAAAATTTCAACTTTTTTTCGATAATTATTTACCTAGAGAGTCCAGAGAATAGGCCTAGACTGGTTTGGTCCCGATTGGGCAAAAAACCAGGGACTAGTTCGCAAAAGTAGGTTTTAGACAAAAAACGACATAGCAAAATTTTTTTTGCTCCAAATGGAAATCGGAGATATACATCTTGTTCGGCTTGAGCCAGGGATCACAGTGATGCAAAAATCATGATTCTAGCTCAAACGGTCTAGGAGTTATGAGCAATTTAGTACTTTTGGTTGTTATAGCGCCACCTATGGGCCAATCGGGCTCATACTCTGATAGGTTCTCCTCAATTTGAGGCCCTACCATGTGACAAAGTTTCAGAGCTCCAGCCCTTACGGTTTGGGCTGCACGATGCGTTTTAGGGGATTTTTTTTTCTTTCTAGCAAATACAATAGGTTTTCAACCACTTCGTGCTTGAACACCTAATAATGAGAGACCTTTTTGACGATTATAGCGCCCCCTATGATCCGATCCTCACGAAACTTTGCATGCTTCCTAACCATGTTAGGACGCATATGCTCATCGATTTTTGTGAAGTTGTGACTTTTGGGGGGGGGGATTTATTGGCTTTTGGCTGTATTTTTGCCAGGGACCACATTCTAAATGACCCTGTTGTAGCCAACCAAATGCAAAATTTCAACTTTTTTTCGATAATTATTTACCTAGAGAGTCCAGAGAATAGGCCTAGACTGGTTTGGTCCCGATTGGGCAAAAAACCAGGGACTAGTTCGCAAAAGTAGGTTTTAGACAAAAAACGACATAGCAAATTTTTTTTTGCTCCAAATGGAAATCGGAGATATACATCTTGTTCGGCTTGAGCCAGGGATCACAGTGATGCAAAAATCATGATTCTAGCTCAAACGGTCTAGGAGTTATGAGCAATTTAGTACTTTTGGTTGTTATAGCGCCACCTATGGGCCAATCGGGCTCATACTCTGATAGGTTCTCCTCAATTTGAGGCCCTACCATGTGACAAAGTTTCAGAGCTCCAGCCCTTACGGTTTGGGCTGCACGATGCGTTTTAGGGGATTTTTTTTTCTTTCTAGCAAATACAATAGGTTTTCAACCACTTCGTGCTTGAACACCTAATAATGAGAGACCTTTTTGACGATTATAGCGCCCCCTATGATCCGATCCTCACGAAACTTTGCATGCTTCCTAACCATGTTAGGACGCATATGCTCATCGATTTTTGTGAAGTTGTGACTTTTGGGGGGGGGGATTTATTGGCTTTTGGCTGTATTTTTGCCAGGGACCACATTCTAAATGACCCTGTTGTAGCCAACCAAATGCAAAATTTCAACTTTTTTTCGATAATTATTTACCTAGAGAGTCCAGAGAATAGGCCTAGACTGGTTTGGTCCCGATTGGGCAAAAAACCAGGGACTAGTTCGCAAAAGTAGGTTTTAGACAAAAAACGACATAGCAAATTTTTTTTGCTCCAAATGGAAATCGGAGATATACATCTTGTTCGGCTTGAGCCAGGGATCACAGTGATGCAAAAATCATGATTCCAGCTCAAACGGTCTAGGAGTTATGAGCAATTTAGTACTTTTGGTTGTTATAGCGCCACCTATGGGCCAATCGGGCTCATACTCTGATAGGTTCTCCTCAATTTGAGGCCCTACCATGTGACAAAGTTTCAGAGCTCCAGCCCTTACGGTTTGGGCTGCACGATGCGTTTTAGGGGATTTTTTTTTCTTTCTAGCAAATACAATAGGTTTTCAACCACTTCGTGCTTGAACACCTAATAATGAGAGACCTTTTTGACGATTATAGCGCCCCCTATGATCCGATCCTCACGAAACTTTGCATGCTTCCTAACCATGTTAGGACGCATATGCTCATCGATTTTTGTGAAGTTGTGACTTTTGGGGGGGGGGATTTATTGGCTTTTGGCTGTATTTTTGCCAGGGACCACATTCTAAATGACCCTGTTGTAGCCAACCAAATGCAAAATTTCAACTTTTTTTCGATAATTATTTACCTAGAGAGTCCAGAGAATAGGCCTAGACTGGTTTGGTCCCGATTGGGCAAAAAACCAGGGACTAGTTCGCAAAAGTAGGTTTTAGACAAAAAACGACATAGCAAATTTTTTTTGCTCCAAATGGAAATCGGAGATATACATCTTGTTCGGCTTGAGCCAGGGATCACAGTGATGCAAAAATCATGATTCCAGCTCAAACGGTCTAGGAGTTATGAGCAATTTAGTACATTTGGTTGTTATAGCGCCACCTATGGGCCAATCGGGCTCATACTCTGATAGGTTCTCCTCAATTTGAGGCCCTACCATGTGACAAAGTTTCAGAGCTCCAGCCCTTACGGTTTGGGCTGCACGATGCGTTTTAGGGGATTTTTTTTTCTTTCTAGCAAATACAATAGGTTTTCAACCACTTCGTGCTTGAACACCTAATAATGAGAGACCTTTTTGACGATTATAGCGCCCCCTATGATCCGATCCTCACGAAACTTTGCATGCTTCCTAACCATGTTAGGACGCATATGCTCATCGATTTTTGTGAAGTTGTGACTTTTGGGGGGGGGGATTTATTGGCTTTTGGCTGTATTTTTGCCAGGGACCACATTCTAAATGACCCTGTTGTAGCCAACCAAATGCAAAATTTCAACTTTTTTTCGATAATTATTTACCTAGAGAGTCCAGAGAATAGGCCTAGACTGGTTTGGTCCCGATTGGGCAAAAAACCAGGGACTAGTTCGCAAAAGTAGGTTTTAGACAAAAAACGACATAGCAAATTTTTTTTTGCTCCAAATGGAAATCGGAGATATACATCTTGTTCGGCTTGAGCCAGGGATCACAGTGATGCAAAAATCATGATTCCAGCTCAAACGGTCTAGGAGTTATGAGCAATTTAGTACTTTTGGTTGTTATAGCGCCACCTATGGGCCAATCGGGCTCATACTCTGATAGGTTCTCCTCAATTTGAGGCCCTACCATGTGACAAAGTTTCAGAGCTCCAGCCCTTACGGTTTGGGCTGCACGATGCGTTTTAGGGGATTTTTTTTTTCTTTCTAGCAAATACAATAGGTTTTCAACCACTTCGTGCTTGAACACCTAATAATGAGAGACCTTTTTGACGATTATAGCGCCCCCTATGATCCGATCCTCACGAAACTTTGCATGCTTCCTAACCATGTTAGGACGCATATGCTCATCGATTTTTGTGAAGTTGTGACTTTTGGGGGGGGGGATTTATTGGCTTTTGGCTGTATTTTTGCCAGGGACCACATTCTAAATGACCCTGTTGTAGCCAACCAAATGCAAAATTTCAACTTTTTTTCGATAATTATTTACCTAGAGAGTCCAGAGAATAGGCCTAGACTGGTTTGGTCCCGATTGGGCAAAAAACCAGGGACTAGTTCGCAAAAGTAGGTTTTAGACAAAAAACGACATAGCAAATTTTTTTTTGCTCCAAAATGGAAATCGGAGATATACATCTTGTTCGGCTTGAGCCAGGGATCACAGTGATGCAAAAATCATGATTCTAGCTCAAACGGTCTAGGAGTTATGAGCAATTTAGTACTTTTGGTTGTTATAGCGCCACCTATGGGCCAATCGGGCTCATACTCTGATAGGTTCTCCTCAATTTGAGGCCCTACCATGTGACAAAGTTTCAGAGCTCCAGCCCTTACGGTTTGGGCTGCACGATGCGTTTTAGGGGATTTTTTTTTCTTTCTAGCAAATACAATAGGTTTTCAACCACTTCGTGCTTGAACACCTAATAATGAGAGACCTTTTTGACGATTATAGCGCCCCCTATGATCCGATCCTCACGAAACTTTGCATGCTTCCTAACCATGTTAGGACGCATATGCTCATCGATTTTTGTGAAGTTGTGACTTTTGGGGGGGGGGATTTATTGGCTTTTGGCTGTATTTTTGCCAGGGACCACATTCTAAATGACCCTGTTGTAGCCAACCAAATGCAAAATTTCAACTTTTTTTCGATAATTATTTACCTAGAGAGTCCAGAGAATAGGCCTAGACTGGTTTGGTCCCGATTGGGCAAAAAACCAGGGACTAGTTCGCAAAAGTAGGTTTTAGACAAAAAACGACATAGCAAAATTTTTTTTGCTCCAAAATGGAAATCGGAGATATACATCTTGTTCGGCTTGAGCCAGGGATCACAGTGATGCAAAAATCATGATTCTAGCTCAAACGGTCTAGGAGTTATGAGCAATTTAGTACTTTTGGTTGTTATAGCGCCACCTATGGGCCAATCGGGCTCATACTCTGATAGGTTCTCCTCAATTTGAGGCCCTACCATGTGACAAAGTTTCAGAGCTCCAGCCCTTACGGTTTGGGCTGCACGATGCGTTTTAGGGGATTTTTTTTTTCTTTCTAGCAAATACAATAGGTTTTCAACCACTTCGTGCTTGAACACCTAATAATGAGAGACCTTTTTGACGATTATAGCGCCCCCTATGATCCGATCCTCACGAAACTTTGCATGCTTCCTAACCATGTTAGGACGCATATGCTCATCGATTTTTGTGAAGTTGTGACTTTTGGGGGGGGGATTTATTGGCTTTTGGCTGTATTTTTGCCAGGGACCACATTCTAAATGACCCTGTTGTAGCCAACCAAATGCAAAATTTCAACTTTTTTTCGATAATTATTTACCTAGAGAGTCCAGAGAATAGGCCTAGACTGGTTTGGTCCCGATTGGGCAAAAAACCAGGGACTAGTTCGCAAAAGTAGGTTTTAGACAAAAAACGACATAGCAAAATTTTTTTTGCTCCAAATGGAAATCGGAGATATACATCTTGTTCGGCTTGAGCCAGGGATCACAGTGATGCAAAAATCATGATTCTAGCTCAAACGGTCTAGGAGTTATGAGCAATTTAGTACTTTTGGTTGTTATAGCGCCACCTATGGGCCAATCGGGCTCATACTCTGATAGGTTCTCCTCAATTTGAGGCCCTACCATGTGACAAAGTTTCAGAGCTCCAGCCCTTACGGTTTGGGCTGCACGATGCGTTTTAGGGGATTTTTTTTTCTTTCTAGCAAATACAATAGGTTTTCAACCACTTCGTGCTTGAACACCTAATAATGAGAGACCTTTTTGACGATTATAGCGCCCCCTATGATCCGATCCTCACGAAACTTTGCATGCTTCCTAACCATGTTAGGACGCATATGCTCATCGATTTTTGTGAAGTTGTGACTTTTGGGGGGGGGGATTTATTGGCTTTTGGCTGTATTTTTGCCAGGGACCACATTCTAAATGACCCTGTTGTAGCCAACCAAATGCAAAATTTCAACTTTTTTTCGATAATTATTTACCTAGAGAGTCCAGAGAATAGGCCTAGACTGGTTTGGTCCCGATTGGGCAAAAAACCAGGGACTAGTTCGCAA
>JAQIUQ010001143.1:0-27778 GCA_030378365.1 Hybognathus amarus | reverse complement strand
AGGGAATGAGTTCGAGACACCAAAATTGGCGTATTTGATGTTGGGACTGTCCTCTATCAGAATGTCAATCCATCCATCCATCCATCTTCTTCCGCTTCATCCGGGGCCGGGTCGCGGGGGCAGCAGTCTAAGCAGAGATGCCCAGACTTCCCTCTCCCTAGACACTTCCTCCAGCTCTTCTGGGGGGACACCGAGGCGTTCCCAGGCCAGCCGGGAGACATAGTCTCTCCAGCGTGTCCTAGGTCTTCCCCGGGGCCTCCGCCCAGTGGGACGTGCCCTGAACACCTCCCCGGGGGAGGCGTCCAGGAGGCATCCTGAACAGATGCCCAAGCCACCTCAGCTGACCCCTCTCGATGTGGAGGAGCAGCGGCTCTACTCTGAGCTCCTCCCGAGTGACCGAGCTTCTCACCCTATCTCTAAGGGATCGCCCAGCCACCCTGCGGAGAAGCTCATTTCGGCCGCCTGTATCCGGGATCTTGTCCTTTCGGTCATGACCCAAAGCTCATGACCATAGGTGAGAGTAGGAACGTAGATTGACCGGTAAATGAGAAGCTTTGCCTTACGGCTCAGCTCCTTCTTCACCACAACAGACCGGTACATCGACCGCATTACTGCAGAAGCTGCACCGATCCGTCTATCAATCTCCCGTTCCATCCTTCCCTCACTCGTGAACAAAACCCCAAGATACTTAAACTCCTCCACTTGAGGAAGGATTTCTCCACCCACCTGAAGTGAGCAAGCCACCCTTTTCCGACTGAGGACCATGGCCTCGGATTTGGAGGTGCTGATTCTCATCCCAGCCGCTTCACACTCGGCTGCAAACCGTCCCAGTGCATGCTGAAGGTCCTGGTGTGAAGGGGCCAACACGACAACATCATCTGCAAAGAGCAGAGACGAAATTGCGTTGTCCCCAAACCTGACACCCTCCGGCCCCTGGCTGCGCCTAGAAATTCTGTCCATAAAAATTATGAACAGAACCGGTGACAAAGGGCAGCCCTGCCGGAGTCCAACATGCACTGGGAAGAAGTCTGACTTATTACCGGCAATGCGAACCAAGCTCCTGCTTCGGGCATACAGGGACCGGACAGCCCTTAGCAAAGGACCCCGGACCCCGTACTCCCGGAGCACCCTCCACAGGCCGCCTGGGGGACACAGTCGAATGCCTTCTCCAAATCCACAAAACACATGTGGACTGGTTGGGCAAACTCCCATGAACCCTCCAGCACCCTGCAGAGAGTATAGAGCTGGTCCAGTGTTCCACGGCCCGGACGAAAACCGCACTGTTCCTCCTGAATCCGAGGTTCCACTATCGGCCGTATTCTCCTCTCCAGTACCCTGGCATAGACTTTCCCAGGGAGGCTGAGAAGTGTGATCCCCCTGTAGTTGGAACACACCCTCCGGTCCCCCTTCTTAAAAAGAGGAACCACCACCCCGGTCTGCCATCCCAGAGGCACTGTCCCCGACTGCCACGCGATGCTGCAGAGGCGTGTCAACCAAGACAGCCCCACAACATCCAGAGACTTGAGGTATTCAGGGCGGATCTCATCCACCCCCGGTGCCTTGCCACCGAGGAGTTTCTTGACTACCTCGGTGACCTCAGCTAGGGTGATGGGCGAGTCCACCTCTGAGCCCTCAGCCTCTGCTTCCTCAATGGAAGACGTGACGGCGGGATTGAGGAGATCCTCGAAGTATTCCTTCCACCGTCCGACGACATCCCCAGTTGAGGTCAACAGCCGCCCACCCCTACTGTAAACAGCATTGGTAGGGGACTGTTTCCCCTCCTGAGGCGCCGGACAGTTTGCCAGAATCTCTTCGAGGCCAGCCGATAGTCCTTCTCCATGGCCTCACCGAACTCCTCCCAGGCCCGAGTTTTTGCCTCCACAACCACCCGGGCCGCAGTCCGCTTGGCCTGCCGGTACCTGTCAGCTGCCTCCGGAGTCCCACAGGCCAACCATGCCCGATAGGACTCCTTCTTCAGCTTGACGGCATCCTTTACTTCCGGTGTCCACCACCGGGTTCGGGGATTGCCGCCTCGACAGGCACCGGAGACCTTACGGCCACAGCTCCGAGCAGCCGCTTCGACAACGGAGGTGGAGAACATGGTCCACTCAGACTCAATATCTCCAGCCTCCCTCGGGATCTGGTCGTAGCTCTGCCGGAGGTGAGAGTTGAAGATCTCTCTGACAGGAGATTTGGCCAAACGTTCCCAGCAAACCCTTACAGTACGCTTGGGTCTGCCGAGTCTGTCCAGCCTCCTCCCCGCCATCGGATCCAACTCACAACCAGGTGGTGATCAGTTGACAGCTCCGCCCCTCTCTTCACCCGAGTGTCCAAGACATACGGCCGCAGGTCAGATGAAACCACCACAAAGTCGATCATCGACCTACGACCTAGGGTGTCCTGGTGCCACGTGCACTGATGGACACCCTTATGCTTGAACATGGTGTTCGTTATGGACAAACTGTAACTAGCACAGAAGTCCAATAACTGAACACCACTCGGGTTCAGGTTGGGGAGCCGTTCCTCGCCTTCAGGGCACCTGCGTCCGTCGCGTGTAGCTTACTAGGCGCGCCCCGTGGCTCCGCGGTCCGTGGACGCTGCGCGGGGACCCCAAGACGGATTTTTGGGGGGCCCGGTTCCGCACCGGGTCCATGCGGCCCGGGCCCCCGGTGACCCTGGGCTTCGATCCCCCGCCCCTGGGGCCCCCGGGGGCCGCCAGGGGCCCGGAGCCCCCGGTGAAGTTGCAAAATGCCGCAGTTCGGGGTGTCGCCACCAGGCGGCAGCACGCCGGTCCCACCCGCGAACCTGTTCGACGGGCGTCGAATAGGTTGCGGGATGGCATCCACGAAGCGCCTACTCGTCCACCTAGCAGCCTAAGAGACCAGGGGCCCACCAGCTAGTCTTCCTCACGTCCGCGAACGGCCTATTCGTCCACCTAGGTGCCTATTTTCATTCGATCCGTCCACGGAGCGCCTAAAGTGCCACCTAAGTGACTACTCTTCACCGTGGTCTTCCTCACGTCCCGCGAACGGCCTATCGTCCACCTAGGTGCCTATTTTCATCGATCCGTCCACGGAGCGCCTAAAGTGCCACCTAAGTGACTACTCTTCGCCGTGGTCTTCCTCACGTCCCGCGAACGGCCTCATTCGTCCACCTAGGTGCCTATTTTCATCGATCCGTCCACGGAGCGCCTAAAGTGCCACCTAAGTGACTACTCTTCGCCGTGGTCTTCCTCACGTCCCGCGAACGGCCTATTCGTCCACCTAGGTGCCTATTTTCATCGATCCGTCCACGGAGCGCCTAAAGTGCCACCTAAGTGACTACTCTTCGCCGTGGTCTTCCTCACGTCCCGCGAACGGCCTATTCGTCCACCTAGGTGCCTATTTTCATCGATCCGTCCACGGAGCGCCTAAAGTGCCACCTAAGTGACTACTCTTCGCCGTGGTCTTCCTCACGTCCCGCGAACGGCCTATTCGTCCACCTAGGTGCCTATTTTCATCGATCCGTCCACGGAGCGCCTAAAGTGCCACCTAAGTGACTACTCTTCGCCGTGGTCTTCCTCACGTCCCGCGAAAGGCCTATTCATCCACCTAGGAGCCTATTTTCAACAGTCTGTCCACAGAGCGCCTAAACTTCCACCCAACTGACTACTCTTCACCGTGGTCTTCCTCAGGTCCCACGAGCAGCCTATTCGTCCACCTAGGAGCCTATTTTCAACAATATGTCGACGGAGCGCCTAAACGTCCACCCAACTGACTACTCTTCATCGTGGTCTTCCTCAGGTCCCACGAACAGCCTATTCGTCCACCTAGGAGCCTATTTTCAACAATATGTCCACGGAGGGCCTAAACGTCCACCCAACTGACTACTCTTCGTCCTGGTCTTCCTCACGTCCAACGAACAGCCTCTCGTCCACCTAGGAGCCTATTTTCAGCAATTTGTCCATCGAGCGCCTAATTGCCACCCAACTAACTGCTCTTCATCGTGGTCTTCCTCACGTCCCACGAACAGCCTATTCGTCCACCTAGGAGCCTATTTTAAGCCTAGGGGTCCGAGGGGCTCCAAACTTCACACCCTGGTAGCCTAGGGGCCCCATTTACACATACTAGAAGGACGAGTCCCTAGAGCACAGGGAAATATTTTACAACAACCTAGGACCACGAAAACCAGGATCCTGAACCAGGGGCCCCTGGACTACCACCGTGTCAAATTTGCGACCTTTTGAGCCCTGCTTTCCAGATGTCCATCCTGTTCCCTAGAATCCACACTCCCGAACCCAAAGTTCCCCAGAATCCACACTCCCGAGCCCAAAGTTCCCCAGAATCCACACTCCCGAACCCGACACTCCCGAGCCCAAAGTTCCCCAGAATCCACTCGCTCCCAAAACCTAAGTCGCAGGAGAGCGTCCAACCTGTAGCTTATTTAGTGGGGTCCGAATAGGCTGTCTGTGGACAGTCGATTATTATGCAAATTAACCATAATTAATGGCCGTAATGTGCACCAGTGTGTAGTGCTGTGTCCCCTGTGTGGTGTAGAGGAGGTTTCCCTTCATAAAAGCACTGTAGATGTGAAATATGAGCCGTTAAATCAACGTCCAGGAGGAAGCCTATAGGGTCTCTGTTGATTAGGTTGGAGGATGGCACCGAACTTTGAACGGCTATAACTCGGGGACCCGGGGGCCTAGCCGCACCAAACTCGGGTCAAAGAAGGGTCCAGAGGGGCCCTCTCCAACGTGCCCCAGCCCCGTGCTTCTAGCGCCCCCAGGGTCCGAGATACGGGGCCCGACAGGAAAGGGTGCACTTCAGAAGGAAGGGTCCCAGAGCCTCGGGACTCTGGGGTCTGAGAGGGCCCCTAGAGGGCCCTCATCCCCCCGAAGGACGATCCGCTGAGACTCGCCATTTCCGAGATATAGTCTGTTTTGTCCAAAAGTCCCTCGTGTGTAAGTGGGTGTGGCTCGGGAGTTGAGCTGATTTGGAGCACCAAACTCGGGGCATTATGAGGGCCCGTGGGGCCCCTTCTACCCCCACCGTCGCCAGCTCCTGGGACCTTCCGTTTCCGAGATACAGCCACTTCCGGTTCCAGCTTTAACCGGGCGTATCTCGAAAACCACGCCGACTTGGAGCTCCAAACTCGGGGCATGGGGGGGCACCCATGGTCCCCTCCTGACTCCAGAGTATGGAGCCCAAAGTCGGCTTGGTTCTCAGATACACCCGGTCAAAGGTGGACTTTGACCGGGTGTATCTCAGAAACCACGCCGACTTGGAGCTCCAAACTCCGGGTGTGGGGGTGCACCCATGGGCCCCTCCTGACCCCAGAGTATGGAGCCCAAAGTCGGCTTGGTTCCCGAGTTATGCCCGGTCAGAAAGTCAGAAAGAGCATCCATCCTGTAACCTATTTGACAGAGCTCCTATATGCAGTCTGTGGACAGGGCGTATCTCGGAAACCAAGCCGACTTGGAGCACCAAACTCCGGGTGTGGGGGGCACCCATGGGCCCCTCCCGACCCCAGAGTATGGAGCCCAAAGTCGGCTTGGCTCTCGGAGATACACCCAGTCAAAATCGGCATCCAACTTGTAGCTTAATAAGTTACTCACTGGACTTCACCACATAGTGTGAAATCCCCAAATCTTTACAGGATCTCACCCGCTGAAAATGTCTAAGTCAGAAAGAGCATCCATCCTGTAACCTATTTGACAGAGCTCCTATATGCAGTCTGTGGACAGGGCGTATCTCGGAAACCAAGCCGACTTGGAGCACCAAACTCCGGGTGTGGGGGTGCACCCATGGGCCCCTCCTGACCCCAGAGTATGGAGCCCAAAGTCGGCTTGGTTTCCGAGTAATGCCCGGTCAAAGATGGGACTTCGACCGGGCGTACTCGGAAACCACGCCGACTTGGAGCACCAAAGTCCGGGTGTTGAGGGGGCACCCATGGGACCCCCACGACCCCAGAGTGTGGAGCCCAAAGTCGGCTTGGCTCTCGAGATACACCCAGTCAAAATCGGCATCCAACTTGTAGCTTAATAAGTTACTCACTGGACTTCACCACATAGTGTGAAATCCCCAAATCTTTACAGGATCTCACCCGCTGAAAATGTCTAAGTCAGAAAGAGCATCCATCCTGTAACCTATTTGACAGAGCTCCTATATGCAGTCTGTGGACAGGGCGTATCTCGGAAACCAAGCCCACTTGGATCACCAAACTCCGGGTGTGGGGGTGCACCCATGGGCCCCTCCTGACCCCAGAGTATGGAGCCCAAAGTCGGCTTGGTTCCCGAGTAATGCCCGGTCAAAGATGGGACTTTGACCGGGCGTACTCGGAAACCACGCCGACTTGGAGCACCAAAGTCCGGGTGTTGAGGGGCACCCATGGGACCCCCACGACCCCAGAGTATGGAGCCCAAAGTCGGCTTGGCTCTCGAGATACACCCAGTCAAAATCGGCATCCAACTTGTAGCTTAATAAGTTACTCACTGGACTTCACCACATAGTGTGAAATCCCCAAATCTTTACAGGATCTCACCCGCTGAAAATGTCTAAGTCAGAAAGAGCATCCATCCTGTAACCTATTTGACAGAGCTCCTATATGCAGTCTGTGGACAGGGCGTATCTCGGAAACCAAGCCCACTTGGATCACCAAACTCCGGGTGTGGGGGTGCACCCATGGGCCCCTCCTGACCCCAGAGTATGGAGCCCAAAGTCGGCTTGGTTCCCGAGTAATGCCCGGTCAAAGATGGGACTTTGACCGGGCGTACTCGGAAACCACGCCGACTTGGAGCACCAAAGTCCGGGTGTTGAGGGGCACCCATGGGACCCCCACGACCCCAGAGTATGGAGCCCAAAGTCGGCTTGGCTCTCGAGATACATCCAGTCAAAATCGGCATCCAACTTGTAGCTTAATAAGTTACTCACTGGACTTCACCACATTTGGTGAAATGCCCAAATCTTTACGGGGATTCACCCGCTGAAAATGTCTAAGTCAGAAAGAGCATCCATCCTGTAACCTATTTGACAGAGCTCCTATATGCAGTCTGTGGACAGGGCGTATCTCGGAAACCAAGCCCACTTGGAGCACCAAAGTCCGGGTGTTGAGGGGCACCCATGGGACCCCCACGACCCCAGAGTATGGAGCCCAAAGTCGGCTTGGCTCTCGAGATACACCCAGTCAAAATCGGCATCCAACTTGTAGCTTAATAAGTTACTCACTGGACTTCACCACATAGTGTGAAATCCCCAAATCTTTACAGGATCTCACCCGCTGAAAATGTCTAAGTCAGAAAGAGCATCCATCCTGTAACCTATTTGACAGAGCTCCTATATGCAGTCTGTGGACAGGGCGTATCTCGGAAACCAAGCCGACTTGGAGCACCAAACTCCGGGTGTGGGGGTGCACCCATGGGCCCCTCCTGACCCCAGAGTATGGAGCCCAAAGTCGGCTTGGTTTCCGAGTAATGCCCGGTCAAAGATGGGACTTCGACCGGGCGTATCTCGGAAACCACGCGACTTGGAGCACCAAAGTCCGGGTGTTGAGGGGCACCCATGGGACCCCCACGACCCCAGAGTATGGAGCCCAAAGTCGGCTTGGCTCTCGAGATACACCCAGTCAAAATCGGCATCCAACTTGTAGCTTAATAAGTTACTCACTGGACTTCACCACATAGTGTGAAATCCCCAAATCTTTACAGGATCTCACCCGCTGAAAATGTCTAAGTCAGAAAGAGCATCCATCCTGTAACCTATTTGACAGAGCTCCTATATGCAGTCTGTGGACAGGGCGTATCTCGGAAACCAAGCCCACTTGGATCACCAAACTCGGGGTGTGGGGGTGCACCCATGGGCCCCTCCTGACCCCAGAGTATGGAGCCCAAAGTCGGCTTGGTTCCCGAGTAATGCCCGGTCAAAGATGGGACTTCGACCGGGCGTATCTCGGAAACCACGCCGACTTGGAGCACCAAAGTCCGGGTGTTGAGGGGCACCCATGGGACCCCCACGACCCCAGAGTATGGAGCCCAAAGTCGGCTTGGCTCTCGAGATACACCCAGTCAAAATCGGCATCCAAGTTGTAGCTTAATAAGTTACTCACTGGACTTCACCACATAGTGTGAAATCCCCAAATCTTTACAGGATCTCACCCGCTGAAAATGTCTAAGTCAGAAAGAGCATCCATCCTGTAACCTATTTGACAGAGCTCCTATATGCAGTCTGTGGACAGGGCGTATCTCGGAAACCAAGCCCACTTGGAGCACCAAACTCCGGGTGTTGAGGGGCACCCATGGGACCCCCACGACCCCAGAGTATGGAGCCCAAAGTCGGCTTGGCTCTCGAGATACACCCAGTCAAAATCGGCATCCAACTTGTAGCTTAATAAGTTACTCACTGGACTTCACCACATAGTGTGAAATCCCCAAATCTTTACAGGATCTCACCCGCTGAAAATGTCTAAGTCAGAAAGAGCATCCATCCTGTAACCTATTTGACAGAGCTCCTATATGCAGTCTGTGGACAGGGCGTATCTCGGAAACCAAGCCCACTTGGATCACCAAACTCCGGGTGTGGGGGTGCACCCATGGGCCCCTCCTGACCCCAGAGTATGGAGCCCAAAGTCGGCTTGGTTCCCGAGTAATGCCCGGTCAAAGATGGGACTTTGACCGGGCGTATCTCGGAAACCACGCCGACTTGGAGCACCAAAGTCCGGGTGTTGAGGGGCACCCATGGGACCCCCACGACCCCAGAGTATGGAGCCCAAAGTCGGCTTGGCTCTCGAGATACACCCAGTCAAAATCGGCATCCAACTTGTAGCTTAATAAGTTACTCACTGGACTTCACCACATAGTGTGAAATCCCCAAATCTTTACAGGATCTCACCCGCTGAAAATGTCTAAGTCAGAAAGAGCATCCATCCTGTAACCTATTTGACAGAGCTCCTATATGCAGTCTGTGGACAGGGCGTATCTCGGAAACCAAGCCCACTTGGAGCACCAAACTCCGGGTGTTGAGGGGCACCCATGGGACCCCCACGACCCCAGAGTATGGAGCCCAAAGTCGGCTTGGCTCTCGAGATACACCCAGTCAAAATCGGCATCCAACTTGTAGCTTAATAAGTTACTCACTGGACTTCACCACATAGTGTGAAATCCCCAAATCTTTACAGGATCTCACCCGCTGAAAATGTCTAAGTCAGAAAGAGCATCCATCCTGTAACCTATTTGACAGAGCTCCTATATGCAGTCTGTGGACAGGGCGTATCTCGGAAACCAAGCCCACTTGGATCACCAAACTCCGGGTGTGGGGGTGCACCCATGGGCCCCTCCTGACCCCAGAGTATGGAGCCCAAAGTCGGCTTGGTTCCCGAGTAATGCCCGGTCAAAGATGGGACTTTGACCGGGCGTATCTCGGAAACCACGCCGACTTGGAGCACCAAAGTCCGGGTGTTGAGGGGCACCCATGGGACCCCCACGACCCCAGAGTATGGAGCCCAAAGTCGGCTTGGCTCTCGAGATACACCCAGTCAAAATCGGCATCCAACTTGTAGCTTAATAAGTTACTCACTGGACTTCACCACATAGTGTGAAATCCCCAAATCTTTACAGGATCTCACCCGCTGAAAATGTCTAAGTCAGAAAGAGCATCCATCCTGTAACCTATTTGACAGAGCTCCTATATGCAGTCTGTGGACAGGGCGTATCTCGGAAACCAAGCCCACTTGGAGCACCAAAGTCCGGGTGTTGAGGGGCACCCATGGGACCCCCACGACCCCAGAGTATGGAGCCCAAAGTCGGCTTGGCTCTCGAGATACACCCAGTCAAAATCGGCATCCAACTTGTAGCTTAATAAGTTACTCACTGGACTTCACCACATAGTGTGAAATCCCCAAATCTTTACAGGATCTCACCCGCTGAAAATGTCTAAGTCAGAAAGAGCATCCATCCTGTAACCTATTTGACAGAGCTCCTATATGCAGTCTGTGGACAGGGCGTATCTCGGAAACCACGCCGACTTGGAGCACCAAAGTCCGGGTGTTGAGGGGCACCCATGGGACCCCCACGACCCCAGAGTATGGAGCCCAAAGTCGGCTTGGCTCTCGAGATACACCCAGTCAAAATCGGCATCCAACTTGTAGCTTAATAAGTTACTCACTGGACTTCACCACATAGTGTGAAATCCCCAAATCTTTACAGGATCTCACCCGCTGAAAATGTCTAAGTCAGAAAGAGCATCCATCCTGTAACCTATTTGACAGAGCTCCTATATGCAGTCTGTGGACAGGGCGTATCTCGGAAACCAAGCCCACTTGGAGCACCAAACTCCGGGTGTTGAGGGGCACCCATGGGACCCCCACGACCCCAGAGTATGGAGCCCAAAGTCGGCTTGGCTCTCGAGATACACCCAGTCAAAATCGGCATCCAACTTGTAGCTTAATAAGTTACTCAC
Source organism: Hybognathus amarus (assembly GCA_030378365.1). Taxonomy (NCBI): domain Eukaryota; kingdom Metazoa; phylum Chordata; class Actinopteri; order Cypriniformes; family Leuciscidae; genus Hybognathus; species Hybognathus amarus. Next base: position 17,351 of record JAQIUQ010001143.1, on the reverse strand, counting down.
TGGACTTCACCACATAGTGTGAAATCCCCAAATCTTTACAGGATCTCACCCGCTGAAAATGTCTAAGTCAGAAAGAGCATCCATCCTGTAACCTATTTGACAGAGCTCCTATATGCAGTCTGTGGACAGGGCGTATCTCGGAAACCAAGCCCACTTGGATCACCAAACTCCGGGTGTGGGGGTGCACCCATGGGCCCCTCCTGACCCCAGAGTATGGAGCCCAAAGTCGGCTTGGTTCCCGAGTAATGCCCGGTCAAAGATGGGACTTTGACCGGGCGTATCTCGGAAACCACGCCGACTTGGAGCACCAAAGTCCGGGTGTTGAGGGGCACCCATGGGACCCCCACGACCCCAGAGTATGGAGCCCAAAGTCGGCTTGGCTCTCGAGATACACCCAGTCAAAATCGGCATCCAACTTGTAGCTTAATAAGTTACTCACTGGACTTCACCACATAGTGTGAAATCCCCAAATCTTTACAGGATCTCACCCGCTGAAAATGTCTAAGTCAGAAAGAGCATCCATCCTGTAACCTATTTGACAGAGCTCCTATATGCAGTCTGTGGACAGGGCGTATCTCGGAAACCAAGCCCACTTGGAGCACCAAAGTCCGGGTGTTGAGGGGCACCCATGGGACCCCCACGACCCCAGAGTATGGAGCCCAAAGTCGGCTTGGCTCTCGAGATACACCCAGTCAAAATCGGCATCCAACTTGTAGCTTAATAAGTTACTCACTGGACTTCACCACATAGTGGTGAAATCCCCAAATCTTTACAGGATCTCACCCGCTGAAAATGTCTAAGTCAGAAAGAGCATCCATCCTGTAACCTATTTGACAGAGCTCCTATATGCAGTCTGTGGACAGGGCGTATCTCGGAAACCACGCCGACTTGGAGCACCAAAGTCCGGGTGTTGAGGGGCACCCATGGGACCCCCACGACCCCAGAGTATGGAGCCCAAAGTCGGCTTGGCTCTCGAGATACACCCAGTCAAAATCGGCATCCAACTTGTAGCTTAATAAGTTACTCACTGGACTTCACCACATTTGGTGAAATGCCCAAATCTTTACGGGGATTCACCCGCTGAAAAAACCTAAGTCGCAGGAGAGCGTCCAACCTGTAGCTTATTTAGTGGGGTCCGAATAGGCTGTCTGTGGACAGTCGATTATTATGCAAATTAACCATAATTAATGGCCGTAATGTGCACCAGTGTGTAGTGCTGTGTCCCCTGTGTGGTGTAGAGGAGGTTTCCCTTCATAAAAGCACTGTAGATGTGAAATATGAGCCGTTAAATCAACGTCCAGGAGGAAGCCTATAGGGTCTCTGTTGATTAGGTTGGAGGATGGCACCGAACTTTGAACGGCTATAACTCGGGGACCTGGGGGCCTGAGCCGCACCAAACTCGGGTCAAAGAAGGGTCCAGAGGGGCCCTCTCCAACGTGCCCCACCCCGTGCTTCTAGCGCCCCCAGGGTCCGAGATACGGGGCCCGACAGGAAAGGGTGCACTTCAGAAGGAAGGGTCCCAGAGCCTCGGGACTCTGGGGTCTGAGAGGGCCCCTAGAGGGCCCTCATCCCCCCGAAGGACGATCCGCTGAGACTCGCCATTTCCGAGATATAGTCTGTTTTGTCCAAAAGTCCCTCGTGTGTAAGTGGGTGTGGCTCGGGAGTTGAGCTGATTTGGAGCACCAAACTCGGGGCATTATGAGGGCCCGTGGGGCCCCTTCTACCCCCACCGTCGCCAGCTCCTGGGACCTTCCGTTTCCGAGATACAGCCACTTCCGGTCCAGCTTTGACCGGGCGTATCTCGAAAACCACGCCGACTTGGAGCTCCAAACTCGGGGCATGGGGGGGCACCCATGGTCCCCTCCTGACCCCAGAGTATGGAGCCCAGAGTCGGCTTGGTTCTCGAGATACACCCGGTCAAAGATGGGACTTTGACCGGGTGTATCTCAGAAACCACGCCCACTTGGAGCACCAAACTCCGGGTGTGGGGGTGCACCCATGGGCCCCTCCTGACCCCAGAGTATGGAGCCCAAAGTCGGCTTGGTTCCCGAGTTATGCCCTGTCAGAAAGTCAGAAAGAGCATCCATCCTGTAACCTATTTGACAGAGCTCCTATATGCAGTCTGTGGACAGTTGATTATTATGCAAATTGTGCATAATTAATGGCTGTACTGTACATCATTGTGTTCCATTGTGTCCCCTGTGTGGCATACAACAGGTTAAACCACATATGACCACTGTATTTATGAAATATGACCATTTAATGGACAGTCCACGAACAGCCTAGAAGGACTGTCAAATAAGTTACAGCTCTGGACTTGACCGACTGCATCCATCCTGTAACCTATTTGACAGAGCTCCTATATGCAGTCTGTGGACAGTTGATTATTATGCAAATTGTACATAATTAATGGCTGTACTGTACATCATTGTGTTCCATTGTGTCCCCTGTGTGGCATACAACAGGTTAAACCACATATGACCACTGTATTTATGAAATATGACCATTTAATGGACAGTCCACGAACAGCCTAGAAGGACTGTCAAATAAGTTACAGCTCGGACTTGACCGACTGCATCCATCCTGTAACCTATTTGACAGAGCTCCTATATGCAGTCCGTGGACAGTTGATTATTATGCAAATTGTACATAATTAATGGCTGTACTGTACATCATTGTGTTCCATTGTGTCCCCTGTGTGGCATACAACAGGTTAAACCACATATGACCACTGTATTTATGAAATATGACCATTTAATGGACAGTCCACGAACAGCCTAGAAGGACTGTCAAATAAGTTACAGCTCTGATCTTACCAACTGCATCCATCCTGTAACCTATTTGACAGAGCTCCTATATGCAGTCCGTGGACAGTTGATTATTATGCAAATTGTACATAATTAATGGCTGTACTGTACATCATTGTGTTCCATTGTGTCCCCTGTGTGGCATACAACAGGTTAAACCACATATGACCACTGTATTTATGAAATATGACCATTTAATGGACAGTCCACGAACAGCCTAGAAGGACTGTCAAATAAGTTACAGCTCGGACTTGACCGACTGCATCCATCCTGTAACCTATTTGACAGAGCTCCTATATGCAGTCCGTGGACAGTTGATTATTATGCAAATTGTGCATAATTAATGGCTGTACTGTACATCATTGTGTTCCATTGTGTCCCCTGTGTGGCATACAACAGGTTAAACCACATATGACCACTGTATTTATGAAATATGACCATTTAATGGACAGTCCACGAACAGCCTAGAAGGACTGTCAAATAAGTTACAGCTCGGACTTGAACACATTGAAACGCTGAAATTTTCTAAGTCGAAAACTGCATCCTTAATGTGACTTAATCGACAGGGTGGGGAAAAGCATTTTTAGGGCCATTTTGCCCCATTGCGGGGCCCCCGGAGGGTCTCGGGAGACGGGACCACCGTCCCCGGCCTCAGGCCGAGAGGCCGGATGGAACCATATGCGTTGTTTGGGGGTAAAAAAATTATTAGGGGGCGGCGCGCAGCGCTTAGGGAATTTCGTCCCCTGACTGTCTAATAAGTGGATCCTCGGACGTCAGGTTCCCGAATAGGACAAATAGGCAGTCTGTGGATTTTTGTTAGTTCAAATAAGTTGCCATATGGCAAAAAAGGTGTACGAAGGGATGCAAAGGCGCCATTCGGATCCTAGGTCCAACTTAAATGAATTGTGTTCCCTAATAATGTGTTTTTTGAACCTGAGGGGCAAATAGGCTCCTAGGTGGCCACCACTAGGGGCCAAGGTTCCCTGAACCCTTGCCCACGAAGTGCCTAAAGTGCCACCTAAGTGCCTATTTTCAACACTGTGCCCAGGAAGAGCCTAAAGTGCCACCTAGCAACTTATTCTTCATCACTGTGTCCACGAACAGCCTAAAGACCGGCCACCTAAGTGCCTATTTTCAACACTGTGCCCAGGAAGAGCCTAAAGTGCCACCTAGCAAATTATCCTTCATCACTGTGTCCACGAACAGCCAACACGCCACCTAAGTGCCTATTTTCAACACTGTGCCCAGGAAGAGCCTAAAGTGCCACCTAGCAACTTATTCTTCATCACTGTGTCCACGAACAGCATAAATTGGTTTTCATAGGTGGTTCGTGGGAAATATCCGTTTGGCAGGGGTCAAAAGGTCGAATGGGCTCCAAATTTGACACGGCGGTAGTCCAGGGGCCCCCGGTTCAGGATCCTGGGTTTCAGGGTCCTAGGTTGATGTAAAAAATTTCCCTGCGCTCCAGGGACTCGTCCTCCTAGTATGTGGCAGTGGGGCCCCTAGGCTACCAGCATGCAAAGTTTGAGGGGCTCAGAGGTCGATTTGGTGGAAATAGGCACTTAGGTGGACGTTTAGGCTGTTCGTGGGACGTGAGGAAGACCACGGTGAAGAGTAGTCAGCTGGGGGACGTTTAGTCACTCCGTGGACGAATTGGTGCACATAGGCACTTAGGACGTTCAGGCTGTTCGTCGGACGTGAGGAAGACCACGGTGAAGAGTAGTCAGCTGGGGGGACGTTTAGGCACTCCGTGGACGAATCTGAGAAAAATAAGCGCTTAGGGGGACGTTTAGGCCGTCCGCTGGACGTGAGGAAAGACCGCGGTGAAGAGTAGTCGGCTATGGGGACGTTTAGGCAGTCCGTGGGCGAATTGGTGCAAATAGGCACTTAGGGGGACGTTTAGGCCGTCCGCGGGACGTGAGGAAGACCGCGGTGAAGAGTAGTCGGCTAGGGGGACGTTTAGGCACTCCGTGGACGAATCTGAGAAAAATAAGCGCTTAGGGGGACGTTTAGGCCGTCCGTGGGACGTGAGGAAGACCGCGGTGAAGAGTAGTCGGCTAGGCGGACGTTTAGGCACTCCGTGGACGAATCTGAGAAAAATAAGCGCTTAGGGGGACGTTTAGGCCGTCCGTGGGACGTGAGGAAGACCGCGGTGAAGAGTAGTCGGCTAGGGGGACGTTTAGGCACTCCGTGGACGAATCTGAGAAAAATAAGCGCTTAGGGGGACGTTTAGGCCGTCCGTGGGACGTGAGGAAGACCGCGGTGGAAGAGCAGTGAGCTAGTTGGACGTTTAGGCAGCTCTTGGGACGTGAGGAAGAGGGTAGCAAGCTAGGGGGACGTCTAGGCGCTTCCTTGGACGAAATGGTGAGAAATAGGCAGTTAGGTGGACGTTTAGGCGCTCCGTGGGCAAAGTGATGAAGAGTAGGCCGTTAGGGGGACAAAGAAGGCGGTTCGCGGATTGGACCCTCTGCACAGCTCAAGGGCGCCCCCAGAGGTGTCCACCCGGTGACTATTGCGCAATCTTGTGCGATAAACGCACTTAGCGAAAAGCGCCAACCTGCGGCTTATTTAAGTGCGAAAATGGATCCGGATTTGGCCTACGGTCCCTTGTACAGCCTATGCGTCATATGGCAACTTATTTGAATGGGCCCAGGTCCCACGAAGTGCCTAGGTGTCCTAACTCCCGATCACGCTCCTCCAGGTGTCACTGTCATTGCCCACGTGAGCGTCTGGAGTCTCCAGTAGAACGACGGAGTCCCCAGTCGGAGCACTTTCCAGCACTCCTCCCAGAGACCCCAAGAAGGCCGGGCACTCTGCACTGCCGTTCGGCCCGTAGGCACAGACGACAGTGAGAGACCTGATCCCGACCCCGTAGGCGCAGGAAACGACCTCTCGTTCACCGGGGTAAACTCCAACACATGGCGGCTGAGCTGGGGGCTAGAAGCAAACCCACACCAGCCCGTCGCCTCTCACCATGGGCAACTCCAGAGTGGTGAAGAGTCCATCCTCTCTCAAGGAGTGTGGTTCCAGAGCCCAAGCCATGCGTAGAGGCTGATCCCGACTATCTCTAGTCGGAACCTCTCAACCTCACGCACAATCTCAGGCTCCTTCCCGCCAGCGAGGTGACATTCCACGTCCCTAAGGCTAGTTTCCGTGTCCAGGGATCGGGTCGCCGAGGCCCCTGCCTTCGACTGCCGCCCGATCCTCTCTGCACCGGCCCCTTATGGCTCCTCCTGCAGGTGGTGAGCCCACGGGAAGTCGGTCCCACGTCACTCCTTCGGGCTGAGCCCGGCCGGACCCCGTGGAGAGAGGCCCAGACCACCAGGCGCTCGCATACCAGCCCCAACCCCGGGCCTGGCTCCAGGGTGGGGCCCGGCTGCGCCATACCGGGCGACGTCACGGTCCTCTGTTATTCTTTCCATCATAAGGGGTGTTGAACCGCTCTAGTCCTGACCCGTCGCCTGAGGACCTGTTTGCCTTGGGAGACCCTACCAGGGGCATATAGCCCCAGACAACATAGCTCCTAGGGTCATTCGGGGTACTCAAACCCCTCCACCACGTTAAGGTGGCAGTTCAAGGAGGGGAGAATGTCAATCCAAATTTCATTTCCCGCAAACCGGCTCTAGGGCTGCCATAGACGTCTGCCTAGTCGGAAGAATAATAATAATAATAATAATAATAATAAATATAGCTGCAAGCAGCCATTACCGGGGCCAAGCGCAAGAAGCAGCAACAGATGCCATCATGTGTGGAAGTGGCAGACCAACTGCAGCAATGAGCAATTAAAGACATTTTAAGAGAACTTTGGATAAATGGCTAAAAAATCATATATACAGTAACTTTTAAGAGAATTTAATGATTTATCACTTTCGACAAATAGGTGGCGCACTTACGAAATTGATGTGATGTGGTCAGAGTGAGGTGACAATGACACATACAAAGTTTGATGTCAAAATGTCCAGGCATTGCAGAGATAAAGACTGAATAGTCCTTTTGGCATCCTACCTCAAATTTGCTGCTGCACTACACGAAAACGGTTTTGTCTATCGACACAGAAATCCATAACTTTTAGTCGGCACTGTCTGGAGATGATACGATTTGATTTTGGTGAAAATCGGACAAACGGTCTAGGAGGAGTTCGAAAAAGTAGCTTTTGAATGAAAATCAAGATGGTGGACAGGAAGTTCGGCCAAATAAGAAAAACTTGGTATCTATGTTTTCGGCTTGACCCAAGGAATCTATTAAGACAAGTGGCATTTCAATAGGCAGATTTATTTAAAAGTTATTAGCCTTTTTGGAATTTTTTATATAACTTTTGACCACTAGGTGGCGCTGTTTCGAAACTTCTCAGGCTCCTTCAGGGCATCGTACTGATGACCCATACAGAGTGTCGCAACAATTCATTAATGCGTTAAAAAAATACAGCATTTTAGCACGTAATTCAAAATGGCCGACAGTCAAAATGGCCGATCTGGGAAAATTGGACATCCGTCGACTCGTCATGACGCCCTGAATCTCACGAGACCACTTTTATGATTTTTGGACAAACCGTTCAGAAGTTATGAGCAAAAATAGCCATTTTTCATATCTCCGGACCACTAGGTGGCGCTGCGCCGAAACGCAGCATGTAGCCTCAGGTCATGCTTGTGATGACATGTACCAAGTTTGGTCTGAATACGATTAAGCGTTGCGGAGATACAGCCTTACGTCTGTTTTTCGCAAGCGCTACGTAAAATTTGTTTGTGCGTTTATCGAAAACGATTTGACGAATCAACTTGAATTCCATAACTTTTTGTCAGCACTGCCTGGAGATCATCTGGTGCGATTTTGGTGCAAATTGGACAAACCGCCTAGGACGAGTTCGCAAAAGTAGGTTTTGAATGAAAATCAAGATGGTGGACAGCAAGTTCGGCCAAATAAGAAAAACTTGGTATCTATGTTTTCGGCTTGACCCAAGGAATCTATTAAGACAAGTGGCATTTCAATAGGCAGATTTATTCAAAAGTTATTAGCCTTTTTGGAATTTTTTATATAACTTTTGACCACTAGGTGGCGCTGTTTCAAAACTTCTCTGGCTCCTTCAGGGCATCGATCTGATGACCCATACCAAGTTTCGTGAACAATTCGCTTATGCGTTCAAAATTACAGCATTTTAGCACATCAATTCAAAATGGCCGACAGCCAAAATGGCCGATCTGGGAAAATTGGACGTCAGTCGACTCGGCATGACGCTCTGAATCTAACAAGACCACATTTATGATTTTTGGACAAACCAATCAGAAGTTATAAGCAAAAATAGCCATTTTTCATATCTCCGGACCAGTAGGTGGAGCTGCGCCGAAACGCAGCACATAGCCTCAGGTCATGCTTGTGATGACACGTACCAAGTTTGGTCTTGAATACGATTAAGCGTTGCGGAGATACAGCCTTACGTCTGTTTTCGCAAGCGCTCACGTAAAATTTGTTTGTGCGTTATCGAAAATCGATTCTGACGAATCAACTTGAATTCCATAACTTTTTGTCAGCACTGCCTGGAGAGTGATCTGGTGCGATTTTGGTGCAAATCGGACAAACCGCCGTAGGACGAGTTCCGCAAAAGTAGGTTTTTTGGAAAATTCAAAATGGCGGAAAAATTTGCATGACGGAAAATGACGTCATAGGGTGCAATCGAATCGGCATGAGCTCAGGAACAAGAGGAAAAAGAACTTTGTTGATAGGCCTTACGGCTTCAAAAAGTTATTAGCATAATAAAAGTGAAACTTTGGACAGTTGGTGGCGCTAGAGGGCATGAGTTAGAGACACCAAAATTGGTGTATTTAATGTTGGGACTGTCCTCTATCAGAGTGTCAAACCAAATTTCATTTCCGCAGATCTCAGTCATAGGGGCTAGCCATGGACAGGCGCCAGTCGGAAGAATAATAATAATAATAATAATAATAATAATAATAAGAACCGGAACACATACAATAGGTGCCTCCGCACCTTCGGTGCTTGGCCCCTAATAATAATAATAATAAGCAGAACCGGAACAGATACAATAGGTGCCTCCGCACCTTCAGTGCTTGGCCCCTGATATGACATAATAATAATAAGAACCGGAACAGATACAATAGGTGCCTCCTGGCCACCTTGGGATACTTGGCCCCTGGGAAATATAGCTGCAAGCAGCCATTACCGGGGCCAAGCGCAAGAAGCGGCAACAGATGCCAGCATGTGTGGGAGTGGCAGACCAACTGCAGCAATGAGCAATTAAAGACATTTTAAGAGAACTTTGGATAAATGGCTAAAAAATCATATATACAGTAACTTTTAAGAGAATTTAATGGTTTATCACTTTCGACAAATAGGTGGCGCACTTACGAAATTGATGTGATGTGGTCAGAGTGAGGTGACAATGACACATACAAAGTTTGATGTCAAAATGTCAAGGCATTGCAGAGATAAAGACTGAATAGTCCTTTTGGCATCCTACCTCAAATTTGCTGCTGCGCTACATCAAAGCGGTTTTGTCTATCGAACACGAAATCCATAACTTTCAGTCTGCACTGTCTGGAGATGATATCGTATTTGATTTTGGTGGAAATTGGACAAACCGCCTTAGGACGAGTTCGCAAAAGTAGGTTTTGAATGAAAATCAAGATGGTGGACAGGAAGTTCGGCCAAATAAGAAAAACTTGAGTATCTATGTTTTCTGCTTGACCCAAGGAATCTATTAAGACAAGTGGCATTTCAATAGGCAGATTTATTCAAAAGTTATAAGCCTTTTTGGAATTTTTTATATAACTTTTGACCACTAGGTGGCGCTGTTTCGAAACTTCTCAGGCTCCTTCAGGGCATCGTACCTGATGACCCATACCGAGTTTCGTAACAATTCGTTTATGCGTTCAAAAATTACAGCATTTTAGCACATAATTCAAAATGGCCGACAGCCAAAATGGCCGATCTGGGAAAATTGGACATCAGTCGACTCGGCATGACGCTCTGAATCTAACAAGACCACATTTATGATTTTTGGACAAACCAATCAGAAGTTATAAGCAAAAATAGCCATTTTTCATATCTCCGTACCAGTAGGTGGCGCTGCGCCGAAACGCAGCACATAGCCTCAGGTCATGCTTGTGATGACACGCACCAAGTTTGGTCTGAATACGATTAAGCGTTGCGAGAGATACAGCCTTACGTCTGTTTTCGCAAGCGCTGCGTGAAATTTGTTTGTGCGTTTATCGAAAACGATTCGACCGAATCAACTTGAATTCCATAACTTTTTGTCAGCACTGCCTGGAGATGATCTGGTGCGATTTTGGTGCAAGTCGGACAAACCGGCAGGATCGAGTTCGCAAAGTAGGTTTTTGGAAAATTCAAAATGGCGGAAAAATTTGCATGACGGAAAATGACGTCATAGGGTGCAATCGAATCGGCATGAGCTCAGGAACAAGAGGAAAAAAGAATTTTGTTGATAGGCCTTACGGTTCTAAAAGTTACTGCCATCATAAAAGTGAAACTTTGGACAGTTGGTGGCGCTAGAGGGAATGAGTTAGAGACACCAAAATTGGTGTATTTAATGATGGGACTGTCCTCTATCAGAGTGTCAAAACCAAATTTCATTTCCCGCAAACCGGTACTTAGGGCGGCCATAGACGCCCAGTCGGAAGAATAATAATAATAATAATAATAAGAAGAAGAAGAACCGGAACAGAGCAAATAGGTGCCCCCGCACCTTCGGTGCTTGGCCCCAATAATGCAATAATAATAATAATAATAAGAACAGACCTTGAACGGTATACAATCAACAGTGCCTCCGCACCTTCGGTGCTTGGCCCTGAATAATAAGAACCGGAACACAGATCCAATAGGTGCCTCCGCACTTCGGTGCTTGGCCCCTGAAGTATAGCTGCAAGCAGCCATTACCGGGGCCAAAGCGCAAGAAGCGGCAACAGATGCCAGACATGTGTGGAAGTGGCAGACCAACTGCAGCAATGAGCAATTAAAGACATTTTAAGAGAACTTTGCGATAAATGGCTAAAAAATCATACATACAGTAACTTTTAAAGAGAATTTAATGATTTATCACTTTCGACAAATAGGTGGCGCACTTACGAAATTGATGTGATGTGGTCAGAGTGAGGTGACAATGACATATACAAAGTTTGATGTCAAAATGTCCAGGCATTGCAGAGAGATAAAGACTGAATAGTCCTTCTGGCATCCTACCTCAAATTTGCTGCTGCACTACATCAAAACGGTTTTGTTCTATCAACACGTAAATCCATAACTTTTAGTCTCGGCACTGTCTGGAGATGATACGATTTGATTTTGGTGAAAATTTGGACAAACGGTCTAGGAGGAGTTCGAAAAAGTAGCTTTTGAATGAAAATCAAGATGGTGGACAGGAAGTTCGGCCAAATAAGAAAAACTTGGTATCTATGTTTTCGGCTTGACCCAAGGAATCTATTAAGACAAGTGGCATTTCAATAGGCAGATTTATTCAAAAGTTATTAGCCTTTTTGGAATTTTTTTATATAACTTTTGACCACTGGGTGGCGCTGTTTCGAAACTTCTCAGGCTCCTTCAGGGCATCGATACTGATGACCCATACAGAGTGTCGCAACAATTCATTAATGCGTTAAAAAATACAGCATTTTAGCACGTAATTCAAAATGGCCGACAGTCAAAATGGCCGATCTGGGAAAATTGGACATCTGTCGACTCATCATGACGCCCTGAATCTCACGAGACCACTTTTATGATTTTTGGACAAACCGTTCAGAAGTTATGAGCAAAAATAGCCATTTTTCATATCTCCGGACCACTAGGTGGCGCTGCGCCAAAACGCAGCATGTAGCCTCAGGTCATGCTTGTGATGACATGTACCAAGTTCTGGTCTGAATACGATTAAGCGTTGCGGAGATACAGCCTTACGTCTGTTTTTCGCAAGCTGCTACGTAAAATTTGTTTGTGCGTTTATCGAAAACGATTTACGAAATCAACTTGAATTCCAAAACTTTTTGTCAGCACTGCCTGGAGATCATCTGGTGCGATTTTGGTGCAAATCTGGACAAACCGCCAAGGACGAGTTCGCAAAAGTAGGTTTTGAATGAAAATCAAGATGGTGGACAGCAAGTTCGGCCAAATAAGAAAAACTTGGTATCTATGTTTTCGACTTGACCCAAGGAATCTATTAAGACAAGTGGCATTTCAATAGGCAGATTTATTCAAAAGTTATTAGCCTTTTTGGAATTTTTTATATAACTTTTGACCACTAGGTGGCGCTGTTTCGAAACTTCTCAGGCTCCTTCAGGGCATCGTACTGATGACCCATACCAAGTTTCGTAACAATTCGTTTATGCGTTCAAAAATTACAGCATTTTAGAACATAATTCAAAATGGCCGACAGCCAAAATGGCCGATCTGGGAAAATTGGACATCAGTCGACTCGGCATGACGCTCTGAATCTAACAAGACCACATTTATGATTTTTGGACAAACCAATCAGAAGTTATAAGCAAAAATAGCCATTTTTCATATCTCCGGACCAGTAGGTGGCGCTGCGCCGAAACGCAGCACATAGCCTCAGGTCATGCTTGTGATGACACGTACCAAGTTTGGTCTGAATACGATTAAGCGTTGCGGAGATACAGCCTTACGTCTGTTTTCGCAAGCGCTACGTAAAATTTGTTTGTGCGTTTATCGAAAACGATTCGATGAATCAACTTGAATTCCATAACTTTTTGTCAGCACTGCCTGGAGATGATCTGGTGCGATTTTGGTGCAAATTGGACAAACCGCCTAGGACGAGTTCGCAAAAGTAGGTTTTTTGGAAAATTCAAAATGGCGGAAAAATTTGCATGACGGAAAATGACGTCATAGGGTGCAATCGAATCGGCATGAGCTCAGGAACAAGAGGAAAAAAGAACTTTGTTGATAGGCCTTACGGTTCAAAAGTTATTAGCATAATAAAAGTGAAACTTTGGACAGTTGGTGGCGCTAGAGGGAATGAGTTAGAGACACCAAAATTGGTGCATTTAATGTTGGGACTGTCCTCTATCAGAATGTCAAACCAAAACAACTTTCCCGCAAACCGGTCTAGGGGCTGCCATAGACGCCCAGTCGGAAGAAGAATAATAATAATAATAATAATAATAATAATAAGAACCGGAACAGATACAATAGGTGCCTCCGCACCTTCGGTGCTTGGCCCCTAATAAAAATCAGTACAATTACAATAGGGTTTCAGCACTTCGTGCTTGAACCCCTAATTAAAGCTGCAAGCAGCATTTATCGGGGTTCAAGCAGTTAAGGTCTTTAAGGACAACAATCATCAAAAGACATTAATTTATTTTAGTAAGACCATTTACAGTCAGTACTGAAAATTTACCATAGAGAATACATGGTTTTTAAGATTTTTGACAGTTATAGCGCCACCTATTGTCCAATCTCCACAAAACTTTGCATGCCTGTTAATGATGTTATCGCACATATGCTCACCAATTTTCGTGAAGTTCAGAGTTTTTGTTTATGATTTATAGGCTTTTTAATTAATTTAGCCACGCCCATTATTTAAATGAGACGGTTCTGGCCAACCAAATGCAAAAGTTCAACTTTTTTTTGATAATTATTGATCTAGAGAGTCCAGAGAATTGTCCAAGACTGGTCTGGTTCCGATCATTCAAAAAACCAGGGACTAGTTCGCAAAAGTAGGTTTTTAACATATTCATGAATATTTAATGAACGATTTGATTGACAGCAATGGTTCTATAGACAAAGTTGTTCAGCAAGAGGAGATCTATCAAACGATATATATATTGTGGGGATTTGTCCAACGCCACGTGATTACAGAGCCATAAAACTCGTTCAGCGCCAACTAGTGGCCGATTTCTTTCAAAATTCTTACAGACCTCTAGGGCCATGAGTTGAACATGCCCATCGAGTTTCGTTTCGAATCGGCCTTCGTTAACCTTGTTTCATGGGTGCTCAAACTTCATTGGCCGATGGCGGCCATGTTTTTTGAGATACGCCAATGTCCTCTTACATATACATGGGTCCTTGCTCCAAGACACTGCATACCAATTTTCAAGTCAATCGGACTAACGGTCAGGTGGTTATATGTTTTTTTCATGTTATACCGCCACCTAGTGTTCAATCGTCGCGATTTTTTTAATATGACCTCAAATTGAACTCGAACACATGTGTACCGAGTTTGGTGAAGATATCTCATTTACTTCTCGAGTTATAGCCATTTTAGTAAAATAGGCTCCTCCCACAACGTTTATTTTGCGCCCCCTAGCGACCTCGAATCCAAATTTCAAAATTTTTTCGATAATTATTGATCTTCAGACTCCAGAGAACATTTCTGCACTGGTTTGGTTCCAATCGGGCAAAAAACCAGGGACTAGTTTGCAAAAGTAGGTTTTAAAGAAAATTCAAAATGGCGGACAAATTTGCATAAAAATTAAAAATCCGAGATATACGTTTTGTCCTTCAGGCGTCCAGCTTTCCAAGGATATAAGACACTTGAGTCTACGACTTACGGTTTAGGAGTTATGAGCAGTTTCGCGCAATTGATTATTATAGCGCCACCTATGGGCCAATCGGGCTCATAATTTGATAACCTCTCCTCGATTTTTGTACTACCATCTGACAAAGTTTCAGAGCTCTAGCACTTACGGTTTGGTCTGCACGATCAGTTTTAGGGGAGAAAAATAATAATAATAATAATAATAATAATAAAAATCCTTACAAAAACAATAGGGTTTCAGCACTTCGTGCTTGAACCCCTAATAATAATAAAAATCCTTACAAAAACAATAGGGTTTCAGCACTTCGGGCTGAAGCCCGCTAATAAATATGGCTTCAAGCAGCCATTACCTGGGCCAAGTGCAAGAAGCGGCAACAGATGCCATCATGTGTGGAAGTGGCAGACCAACTGCAGCAATGAGCAATTAAAGACATTTTAAGAGAACTTTGGATAAATGGCTAAAAAATCATATATACAGTAACTTTTAAGAGAATTTAATGGTTTATCACTTTCGACAAATAGGTGGCGCACTTACGAAATTGATGTGATGTGGTCAAGAGTGAGGTGACAATGACACATACAAAGTTTGATGTCAAAATGTTAAGGCATTGCAGAGATAAAGACTGAATAGTCCTTTTGGCATCTGACCTCAAATTTGCTGCTGCGTACATCAAAGTCTGGTTTTGTCTATTCGACACGAAATCCATAACTTTTAGTCTGGCACTGTCTGGAGATGATACGATTTTGATTTTGGTGAAAATTGGACAAACGCGTCTAGGAGGAGTTCGAAAAAGTAGCTTTTGAATGAAAATCAAGATGGTGGACAGGAAGTTTGGCCAAATAAGAAAAACTTGGTATTGATGTTTTCGGCTTGACCCAAGGAATCTATTAAGACAAGTGGCATTTCAATAGGCAGATTTATTCAAAAGTTATTAGCCTTTTTGGAATTTTTTATATAACTTTTGACCACTAGGTGTGCTGTTCCGAAACTTCTCAGGCTCCTTCAGGGCATCGTCAACTGATGACCCATACCGAGTTGTCTGGAACAATTCATTAATGACGTTAAAAAATACAGCATTTTAGCACATAATTCAAAATGGCCGACAGTCAAAATGGCCAGATCTGGGAAAATTGGACATTGCAGTTGACTCGACCATGACGCCCTGAATCGTAACAAGACCACTTTTATGATTTTCTGGACATAACCGATCAGAAGTTATGAGCAAAAATAGCCATTTTCATATCTCCTAGTCACCACTAGGTGGCGCTGCGGCCTAAAGCTGCAGCATGCAGCCTCAGGTCAATGCTTGTGATGACAAGTACCAAGTTTGGTCTGGAATACGATTAAGCGTTGCGGAGATACAGCCTTACGTCTGTTCTGCAAGTGTCACGTAAAATTTGTTTGTGCGATTTGTTGAAACCATTTGATCAAATCAACTTGAATTCCATAACTTTTTGTCAGCACTGCCTGGAGATCATCTGGTGCGATTTTGGTGCAAATCGGACAAACCGCCTAGGACGAGTTCGCAAAAGTAGGTTTTGAATGAAAATCAAGATGGTGGACAGCAGTAGTTCGGCCAAATGAAGAAAAACTTGGTATCTATGTTTTCTGGCTTGACCCAAAGGAATCTATTAAGACAAGTGGCATTTCAATAGGCAGATTTATTCAAAAGTTATTAGCCTTTTTGGAATTTTTTATATAGCTTTTGACCACTACGGTGGCGCTGTTTCGAAACTTCTCTGGCTCCTTCAGGGCATCGTACTGATGACCCATACCGAGTTTCGTAACAATTTCGTTTATGCGTTCAAAAATTACAGCATTTTAGCACATAATTCAAAATGGCCGACAGCCAAAATAGCCAGATCTGGGAAAATTGGACATCAGTCGACTCGGCATGACGCTCTGAATCTAACAAGACCACATTTATGATTTTTGGACAAACCAATCAGAAGCTGTAATTAAAAATAGCCATTTTTCATATCTACCAGGACCAGTAGGTGGCGCTGGCGCCGAAAAGCAGCATGTAGCCTCAGGTCAGTGCTTGTGATGACATGCACCAAGTTTGGTCTGAATTCGATTAAGCGTTGCAGAAGTACAGCCTTACGTCTGTTTTCGCAAGTGCTACGTAAAATTTGTTTGTGCGTTTATCGAAAACGATTTCGATGAATCAACTTTAATTCCATAACTTTTTGTCAGCACTGCCTGGAGATCAGTCTGGTGCGATTTTGGTGCAAAGTGGACAAACTCGCCTAGGACGAGTTCGCAAAAGTAGGTTTTGAATGAAAATCAAGATGGTGGACAGGAAGTTCGGCCAAATAAGAAAACTTGGTATCTATGTTTTTGGCTTGACCCAAGGAATCTATAAGAGACAAGTGGCATGTCAATAGGCAGATTTATTCAAAAGTTATTAGCCTTTTTGGAATTTTTATATAACTTTTGACCACTAGGTGGCGCTGTTCCGAAACTTCTCATGCTCCTTCAGGGCATCGAACTGATGACCCATACCGAGTTTCGGAACAATTCCGTTCATGCGTTCAAAAAATACAGCATTTTAGCACATAATTCAAAATGGCCGACAGCCAAAATGGCCGATCTGTAATCCATAACTTTTTGTCAGCACTGCCTGGAGATGATCTGGTGCGATTTTGGTGCAAATCGGACAAACCGCCTAGGACGAGTTCTCGCAAAAGTAGGTTTTTTGGAAAATTCAAAATGGCGGAAAAATTTGCATGACGGAAAATGACGTCATAGGGTGCAATCGAATCGGCATGAGCTCAGGAACAAGAGGAAAAAAGAATTTTGTTGATAGGCCTTACGGTTCAAAAGTTATTAGCATAATAAAAGTGAAACTTTGGACAGTTGGTGGCGCTAGAGGGAATGAGTTAGAGACACCAAAATTGGTGTATTTAATGTTGGGACTGTCCTCTATCAGAATGTCAAACCAAATTTCATTTCCCGCAAACCGGTCTAGGGGCTGCCATAGACGCCCAGTCGGAATAGAATAATAATAATAATAAGAACCGGAACA
>JAQIUQ010001139.1:0-51805 GCA_030378365.1 Hybognathus amarus | reverse complement strand
CATTATCCGGTTTTCCACTTTACGCCAACTCATTTCTTTCTTGAAAACCTGGAGGACACAGCCCATTCCGAGCTTGTATTTTGGTACCATAGATAAGTCTGCCCTACTCATTTTTTCAGTAGGCGGCTCGCTTGCCCCACCACCTTGGTGATGGCTCACTGGAACCCGAGGGGTACATATTCCTTGAGCGGGACAGAAGGCCTCGTGCTTGCTAAGGCAGCACATATACTAAAATTGGATCGATACAGAGAAGATTAGCATGGCCCCTGCGAAAGGATGACACGCAAATCCGTGAAGCGCTCCATATTTTTGCCAGCTGTGATCAAGCCTGCTTCACTGGACTTGATTCATACCTTCCTGCCACTATTTATTTTCATTCTCGATCTCTTGTGTCAAGAACTGGTGCATCTCCAATGTCTATGGGGCACTCTCCAGCAGTTTTCCAGCATAGTGTGTCCACACCCTTTCTTCAGCAGATGCCGACGGGGAACAGGGTTTGACCCCATGGGCGATATCTTTTCCCTTCAAGGTTGAGTCACAGAACATCACTGGAACAGAACAATACATCCACACAGAGCAAACTTGAGCTAACATCAACTTCTGCTTATGATTAGTTCTGACATTTGTGTCATATAGTGACCAGCAGTGCTGTAACTACCTAAAGAGTTGCCTGCTTCACTGGACATGATTCATACCTTTCTACCATGTATGATAAATCGTGCCCAGTTACATCGAGTGCATGGGACCATGGCACAGACAGCAAAGCATTATCCGGTTTTCCACTTTACGCCAACTCATTTCTTTCTTGAAAACCTGGAGGACACAGCCCATTCCGAGCTTGTATTTTGGTACCATAGATAAGTCTGCCCTACTCATTTTTTCAGTAGGCGGCTCGCTTGCCCCACCACCTTGGTGATGGCTCACTGGAACCCGAGGGGTACATATTCCTTGAGCGGGACAGAAGGCCTCGTGCTTGCTAAGGCAGCACATATACTAAAATTGGATCGATACAGAGAAGATTAGCATGGCCCCTGCGAAAGGATGACACGCAAATCCGTGAAGCGCTCCATATTTTTGCCAGCTGTGATCAAGCCTGCTTCACTGGACTTGATTCATACCTTCCTGCCACTATTTATTTTCATTCTCGATCTCTTGTGTCAAGAACTGGTGCATCTCCAATGTCTATGGGGCACTCTCCAGCAGTTTTCCAGCATAGTGTGTCCACACCCTTTCTTCAGCAGATGCCGACGGGGAACAGGGTTTGACCCCATGGGCGATATCTTTTCCCTTCAAGGTTGAGTCACAGAACATCACTGGAACAGAACAATACATCCACACAGAGCAAACTTGAGCTAACATCAACTTCTGCTTATGATTAGTTCTGACATTTGTGTCATATAGTGACCAGCAGTGCTGTAACTACCTAAAGAGTTGCCTGCTTCACTGGACATGATTCATACCTTTCTACCATGTATGATAAATCATGCCCAGTTACATCGAGTGCATGGGACCATGGCACAGACAGCAAAGCATTATCCGGTTTTCCACTTTACGCCAACTCATTTCTTTCTTGAAAACCTGGAGGACACAGCCCATTCCGAGCTTGTATTTTGGTACCATAGATAAGTCTGCCCTACTCATTTTTTCAGTAGGCGGCTCGCTTGCCCCACCACCTTGGTGATGGCTCACTGGAACCCGAGGGGTACATATTCCTTGAGCGGGACAGAAGGCCTCGTGCTTGCTAAGGCAGCACATATACTAAAATTGGATCGATACAGAGAAGATTAGCATGGCCCCTGCGAAAGGATGACACGCAAATCCGTGAAGCGCTCCATATTTTTGCCAGCTGTGATCAAGCCTGCTTCACTGGACTTGATTCATACCTTCCTGCCACTATTTATTTTCATTCTCGATCTCTTGTGTCAAGAACTGGTGCATCTCCAATGTCTATGGGGCACTCTCCAGCAGTTTTCCAGCATAGTGTGTCCACACCCTTTCTTCAGCAGATGCCGACGGGGAACAGGGTTTGACCCCATGGGCGATATCTTTTCCCTTCAAGGTTGAGTCACAGAACATCACTGGAACAGAACAATACATCCACACAGAGCAAACTTGAGCTAACATCAACTTCTGCTTATGATTAGTTCTGACATTTGTGTCATATAGTGACCAGCAGTGCTGTAACTACCTAAAGAGTTGCCTGCTTCACTGGACATGATTCATACCTTTCTACCATGTATGATAAATCGTGCCCAGTTACATCGAGTGCATGGGACCATGGCACAGACAGCAAAGCATTATCCGGTTTTCCACTTTACGCCAACTCATTTCTTTCTTGAAAACCTGGAGGACACAGCCCATTCCGAGCTTGTATTTTGGTACCATAGATAAGTCTGCCCTACTCATTTTTTCAGTAGGCGGCTCGCTTGCCCCACCACCTTGGTGATGGCTCACTGGAACCCGAGGGGTACATATTCCTTGAGCGGGACAGAAGGCCTCGTGCTTGCTAAGGCAGCACATATACTAAAATTGGATCGATACAGAGAAGATTAGCATGGCCCCTGCGAAAGGATGACACGCAAATCCGTGAAGCGCTCCATATTTTTGCCAGCTGTGATCAAGCCTGCTTCACTGGACTTGATTCATACCTTCCTGCCACTATTTATTTTCATTCTTGATCTCTTGTGTCAAGAACTGGTGCATCTCCAATGTCTATGGGGCACTCTCCAGCAGTTTTCCAGCATAGTGTGTCCACACCCTTTCTTCAGCAGATGCCGACGGGGAACAGGGTTTGACCCCATGGGCGATATCTTTTCCCTTCAAGGTTGAGTCACAGAACATCACTGGAACAGAACAATACATCCACACAGAGCAAACTTGAGCTAACATCAACTTCTGCTTATGATTAGTTCTGACATTTGTGTCATATAGTGACCAGCAGTGCTGTAACTACCTAAAGAGTTGCCTGCTTCACTGGACATGATTCATACCTTTCTACCATGTATGATAAATCGTGCCCAGTTACATCGAGTGCATGGGACCATGGCACAGACAGCAAAGCATTATCCGGTTTTCCACTTTACGCCAACTCATTTCTTTCTTGAAAACCTGGAGGACACAGCCCATTCCGAGCTTGTATTTTGGTACCATAGATAAGTCTGCCCTACTCATTTTTTCAGTAGGCGGCTCGCTTGCCCCACCACCTTGGTGATGGCTCACTGGAACCCGAGGGGTACATATTCCTTGAGCGGGACAGAAGGCCTCGTGCTTGCTAAGGCAGCACATATACTAAAATTGGATCGATACAGAGAAGATTAGCATGGCCCCTGCGAAAGGATGACACGCAAATCCGTGAAGCGCTCCATATTTTTGCCAGCTGTGATCAAGCCTGCTTCACTGGACTTGATTCATACCTTCCTGCCACTATTTATTTTCATTCTCGATCTCTTGTGTCAAGAACTGGTGCATCTCCAATGTCTATGGGGCACTCTCCAGCAGTTTTCCAGCATAGTGTGTCCACACCCTTTCTTCAGCAGATGCCGACGGGGAACAGGGTTTGACCCCATGGGCGATATCTTTTCCCTTCAAGGTTGAGTCACAGAACATCACTGGAACAGAACAATACATCCACACAGAGCAAACTTGAGCTAACATCAACTTCTGCTTATGATTAGTTCTGACATTTGTGTCATATAGTGACCAGCAGTGCTGTAACTACCTAAAGAGTTGCCTGCTTCACTGGACATGATTCATACCTTTCTACCATGTATGATAAATCGTGCCCAGTTACATCGAGTGCATGGGACCATGGCACAGACAGCAAAGCATTATCCGGTTTTCCACTTTACGCCAACTCATTTCTTTCTTGAAAACCTGGAGGACACAGCCCATTCCGAGCTTGTATTTTGGTACCATAGATAAGTCTGCCCTACTCATTTTTTCAGTAGGCGGCTCGCTTGCCCCACCACCTTGGTGATGGCTCACTGGAACCCGAGGGGTACATATTCCTTGAGCGGGACAGAAGGCCTCGTGCTTGCTAAGGCAGCACATATACTAAAATTGGATCGATACAGAGAAGATTAGCATGGCCCCTGCGAAAGGATGACACGCAAATCCGTGAAGCGCTCCATATTTTTGCCAGCTGTGATCAAGCCTGCTTCACTGGACTTGATTCATACCTTCCTGCCACTATTTATTTTCATTCTTGATCTCTTGTGTCAAGAACTGGTGCATCTCCAATGTCTATGGGGCACTCTCCAGCAGTTTTCCAGCATAGTGTGTCCACACCCTTTCTTCAGCAGATGCCGACGGGGAACAGGGTTTGACCCCATGGGCGATATCTTTTCCCTTTCAAGGTTGAGTCACAGAACATCACTGGAATAGAACAATACATCCACACAGAGCAAACTTGAGCTAACATCAACTTCTGCTTATGATTAGTTCTGACATTTGTGTCATATAGTGACCAGCAGTGCTGTAACTACCTAAAGAGTTGCCTGCTTCACTGGACATGATTCATACCTTTCTACCATGTATGATAAATCGTGCCCAGTTACATCGAGTGCATGGGACCATGGCACGGACAGCAAAGCATTATCCGGTTTTCCACTTTACGCCAACTCATTTCTTTCTTGAAAACCTGGAGGACACAGCCCATTCCGAGCTTGTATTTTGGTACCATAGATAAGTCTGCCCTACTCATTTTTTCAGTAGGCGGCTCGCTTGCCCCACCACCTTGGTGATGGCTCACTGGAACCCGAGGGGTACATATTCCTTGAGCGGGACAGAAGGCCTCGTGCTTGCTAAGGCAGCACATATACTAAAATTGGATCGATACAGAGAAGATTAGCATGGCCCCTGCGAAAGGATGACACGCAAATCCGTGAAGCGCTCCATATTTTTGCCAGCTGTGATCAAGCCTGCTTCACTGGACTTGATTCATACCTTCCTGCCACTATTTATTTTCATTCTCGATCTCTTGTGTCAAGAACTGGTGCATCTCCAATGTCTATGGGGCACTCTCCAGCAGTTTTCCAGCATAGTGTGTCCACACCCTTTCTTCAGCAGATGCCGACGGGGAACAGGGTTTGACCCCATGGGCGATATCTTTTCCCTTCAAGGTTGAGTCACAGAACATCACTGGAACAGAACAATACATCCACACAGAGCAAACTTGAGCTAACATCAACTTCTGCTTATGATTAGTTCTGACATTTGTGTCATATAGTGACCAGCAGTGCTGTAACTACCTAAAGAGTTGCCTGCTTCACTGGACATGATTCATACCTTTCTACCATGTATGATAAATCGTGCCCAGTTACATCGAGTGCATGGGACCATGGCACAGACAGCAAAGCATTATCCGGTTTTCCACTTTACGCCAACTCATTTCTTTCTTGAAAACCTGGAGGACACAGCCCATTCCGAGCTTGTATTTTGGTACCATAGATAAGTCTGCCCTACTCATTTTTTCAGTAGGCGGCTCGCTTGCCCCACCACCTTGGTGATGGCTCACTGGAACCCGAGGGGTACATATTCCTTGAGCGGGACAGAAGGCCTCGTGCTTGCTAAGGCAGCACATATACTAAAATTGGATCGATACAGAGAAGATTAGCATGGCCCCTGCGAAAGGATGACACGCAAATCCGTGAAGCGCTCCATATTTTTGCCAGCTGTGATCAAGCCTGCTTCACTGGACTTGATTCATACCTTCCTGCCACTATTTATTTTCATTCTCGATCTCTTGTGTCAAGAACTGGTGCATCTCCAATGTCTATGGGGCACTCTCCAGCAGTTTTCCAGCATAGTGTGTCCACACCCTTTCTTCAGCAGATGCCGACGGGGAACAGGGTTTGACCCCATGGGCGATATCTTTTCCCTTCAAGGTTGAGTCACAGAACATCACTGGAACAGAACAATACATCCACACAGAGCAAACTTGAGCTAACATCAACTTCTGCTTATGATTAGTTCTGACATTTGTGTCATATAGTGACCAGCAGTGCTGTAACTACCTAAAGAGTTGCCTGCTTCACTGGACATGATTCATACCTTTCTACCATGTATGATAAATCGTGCCCAGTTACATCGAGTGCATGGGACCATGGCACAGACAGCAAAGCATTATCCGGTTTTCCACTTTACGCCAACTCATTTCTTTCTTGAAAACCTGGAGGACACAGCCCATTCCGAGCTTGTATTTTGGTACCATAGATAAGTCTGCCCTACTCATTTTTTCAGTAGGCGGCTCGCTTGCCCCACCACCTTGGTGATGGCTCACTGGAACCCGAGCGGTACATATTCCTTGAGCGGGACAGAAGGCCTCGTGCTTGCTAAGGCAGCACATATACTAAAATTGGATCGATACAGAGAAGATTAGCATGGCCCCTGCGAAAGGATGACACGCAAATCCGTGAAGCGCTCCATATTTTTGCCAGCTGTGATCAAGCCTGCTTCACTGGACTTGATTCATACCTTCCTGCCACTATTTATTTTCATTCTCGATCTCTTGTGTCAAGAACTGGTGCATCTCCAATGTCTATGGGGCACTCTCCAGCAGTTTTCCAGCATAGTGTGTCCACACCCTTTCTTCAGCAGATGCCGACGGGGAACAGGGTTTGACCCCATGGGCGATATCTTTTCCCTTCAAGGTTGAGTCACAGAACATCACTGGAACAGAACAATACATCCACACAGAGCAAACTTGAGCTAACATCAACTTCTGCTTATGATTAGTTCTGACATTTGTGTCATATAGTGACCAGCAGTGCTGTAACTACCTAAAGAGTTGCCTGCTTCACTGGACATGATTCATACCTTTCTACCATGTATGATAAATCGTGCCCAGTTACATCGAGTGCATGGGACCATGGCACAGACAGCAAAGCATTATCCGGTTTTCCACTTTACGCCAACTCATTTCTTTCTTGAAAACCTGGAGGACACAGCCCATTCCGAGCTTGTATTTTGGTACCATAGATAAGTCTGCCCTACTCATTTTTTCAGTAGGCGGCTCGCTTGCCCCACCACCTTGGTGATGGCTCACTGGAACCCGAGGGGTACATATTCCTTGAGCGGGACAGAAGGCCTCGTGCTTGCTAAGGCAGCACATATACTAAAATTGGATCGATACAGAGAAGATTAGCATGGCCCCTGCGAAAGGATGACACGCAAATCCGTGAAGCGCTCCATATTTTTGCCAGCTGTGATCAAGCCTGCTTCACTGGACTTGATTCATACCTTCCTGCCACTATTTATTTTCATTCTCGATCTCTTGTGTCAAGAACTGGTGCATCTCCAATGTCTATGGGGCACTCTCCAGCAGTTTTCCAGCATAGTGTGTCCACACCCTTTCTTCAGCAGATGCCGACGGGGAACAGGGTTTGACCCCATGGGCGATATCTTTTCCCTTCAAGGTTGAGTCACAGAACATCACTGGAACAGAACAATACATCCACACAGAGCAAACTTGAGCTAACATCAACTTCTGCTTATGATTAGTTCTGACATTTGTGTCATATAGTGACCAGCAGTGCTGTAACTACCTAAAGAGTTGCCTGCTTCACTGGACATGATTCATACCTTTCTACCATGTATGATAAATCGTGCCCAGTTACATCGAGTGCATGGGACCATGGCACAGACAGCAAAGCATTATCCGGTTTTCCACTTTACGCCAACTCATTTCTTTCTTGAAAACCTGGAGGACACAGCCCATTCCGAGCTTGTATTTTGGTACCATAGATAAGTCTGCCCTACTCATTTTTTCAGTAGGCGGCTCGCTTGCCCCACCACCTTGGTGATGGCTCACTGGAACCCGAGGGGTACATATTCCTTGAGCGGGACAGAAGGCCTCGTGCTTGCTAAGGCAGCACATATACTAAAATTGGATCGATACAGAGAAGATTAGCATGGCCCCTGCGAAAGGATGACACGCAAATCCGTGAAGCGCTCCATATTTTTGCCAGCTGTGATCAAGCCTGCTTCACTGGACTTGATTCATACCTTCCTGCCACTATTTATTTTCATTCTCGATCTCTTGTGTCAAGAACTGGTGCATCTCCAATGTCTATGGGGCACTCTCCAGCAGTTTTCCAGCATAGTGTGTCCACACCCTTTCTTCAGCAGATGCCGACGGGGAACAGGGTTTGACCCCATGGGCGATATCTTTTCCCTTCAAGGTTGAGTCACAGAACATCACTGGAACAGAACAATACATCCACACAGAGCAAACTTGAGCTAACATCAACTTCTGCTTATGATTAGTTCTGACATTTGTGTCATATAGTGACCAGCAGTGCTGTAACTACCTAAAGAGTTGCCTGCTTCACTGGACATGATTCATACCTTTCTACCATGTATGATAAATCGTGCCCAGTTACATCGAGTGCATGGGACCATGGCACAGACAGCAAAGCATTATCCGGTTTTCCACTTTACGCCAACTCATTTCTTTCTTGAAAACCTGGAGGACACAGCCCATTCCGAGCTTGTATTTTGGTACCATAGATAAGTCTGCCCTACTCATTTTTTCAGTAGGCGGCTCGCTTGCCCCACCACCTTGGTGATGGCTCACTGGAACCCGAGGGGTACATATTCCTTGAGCGGGACAGAAGGCCTCGTGCTTGCTAAGGCAGCACATATACTAAAATTGGATCGATACAGAGAAGATTAGCATGGCCCCTGCGAAAGGATGACACGCAAATCCGTGAAGCGCTCCATATTTTTGCCAGCTGTGATCAAGCCTGCTTCACTGGACTTGATTCATACCTTCCTGCCACTATTTATTTTCATTCTTGATCTCTTGTGTCAAGAACTGGTGCATCTCCAATGTCTATGGGGCACTCTCCAGCAGTTTTCCAGCATAGTGTGTCCACACCCTTTCTTCAGCAGATGCCGACGGGGAACAGGGTTTGACCCCATGGGCGATATCTTTTCCCTTCAAGGTTGAGTCACAGAACATCACTGGAACAGAACAATACATCCACACAGAGCAAACTTGAGCTAACATCAACTTCTGCTTATGATTAGTTCTGACATTTGTGTCATATAGTGACCAGCAGTGCTGTAACTACCTAAAGAGTTGCCTGCTTCACTGGACATGATTCATACCTTTCTACCATGTATGATAAATCGTGCCCAGTTACATCGAGTGCATGGGACCATGGCACAGACAGCAAAGCATTATCCGGTTTTCCACTTTACGCCAACTCATTTCTTTCTTGAAAACCTGGAGGACACAGCCCATTCCGAGCTTGTATTTTGGTACCATAGATAAGTCTGCCCTACTCATTTTTTCAGTAGGCGGCTCGCTTGCCCCACCACCTTGGTGATGGCTCACTGGAACCCGAGGGGTACATATTCCTTGAGCGGGACAGAAGGCCTCGTGCTTGCTAAGGCAGCACATATACTAAAATTGGATCGATACAGAGAAGATTAGCATGGCCCCTGCGAAAGGATGACACGCAAATCCGTGAAGCGCTCCATATTTTTGCCAGCTGTGATCAAGCCTGCTTCACTGGACTTGATTCATACCTTCCTGCCACTATTTATTTTCATTCTTGATCTCTTGTGTCAAGAACTGGTGCATCTCCAATGTCTATGGGGCACTCTCCAGCAGTTTTCCAGCATAGTGTGTCCACACCCTTTCTTCAGCAGATGCCGACGGGGAACAGGGTTTGACCCCATGGGCGATATCTTTTCCCTTCAAGGTTGAGTCACAGAACATCACTGGAACAGAACAATACATCCACACAGAGCAAACTTGAGCTAACATCAACTTCTGCTTATGATTAGTTCTGACATTTGTGTCATATAGTGACCAGCAGTGCTGTAACTACCTAAAGAGTTGCCTGCTTCACTGGACATGATTCATACCTTTCTACCATGTATGATAAATCGTGCCCAGTTACATCGAGTGCATGGGACCATGGCACAGACAGCAAAGCATTATCCGGTTTTCCACTTTACGCCAACTCATTTCTTTCTTGAAAACCTGGAGGACACAGCCCATTCCGAGCTTGTATTTTGGTACCATAGATAAGTCTGCCCTACTCATTTTTTCAGTAGGCGGCTCGCTTGCCCCACCACCTTGGTGATGGCTCACTGGAACCCGAGGGGTACATATTCCTTGAGCGGGACAGAAGGCCTCGTGCTTGCTAAGGCAGCACATATACTAAAATTGGATCGATACAGAGAAGATTAGCATGGCCCCTGCGAAAGGATGACACGCAAATCCGTGAAGCGCTCCATATTTTTGCCAGCTGTGATCAAGCCTGCTTCACTGGACTTGATTCATACCTTCCTGCCACTATTTATTTTCATTCTTGATCTCTTGTGTCAAGAACTGGTGCATCTCCAATGTCTATGGGGCACTCTCCAGCAGTTTTCCAGCATAGTGTGTCCACACCCTTTCTTCAGCAGATGCCGACGGGGAACAGGGTTTGACCCCATGGGCGATATCTTTTCCCTTCAAGGTTGAGTCACAGAACATCACTGGAACAGAACAATACATCCACACAGAGCAAACTTGAGCTAACATCAACTTCTGCTTATGATTAGTTCTGACATTTGTGTCATATAGTGACCAGCAGTGCTGTAACTACCTAAAGAGTTGCCTGCTTCACTGGACATGATTCATACCTTTCTACCATGTATGATAAATCGTGCCCAGTTACATCGAGTGCATGGGACCATGGCACAGACAGCAAAGCATTATCCGGTTTTCCACTTTACGCCAACTCATTTCTTTCTTGAAAACCTGGAGGACACAGCCCATTCCGAGCTTGTATTTTGGTACCATAGATAAGTCTGCCCTACTCATTTTTTCAGTAGGCGGCTCGCTTGCCCCACCACCTTGGTGATGGCTCACTGGAACCCGAGGGGTACATATTCCTTGAGCGGGACAGAAGGCCTCGTGCTTGCTAAGGCAGCACATATACTAAAATTGGATCGATACAGAGAAGATTAGCATGGCCCCTGCGAAAGGATGACACGCAAATCCGTGAAGCGCTCCATATTTTTGCCAGCTGTGATCAAGCCTGCTTCACTGGACTTGATTCATACCTTCCTGCCACTATTTATTTTCATTCTCGATCTCTTGTGTCAAGAACTGGTGCATCTCCAATGTCTATGGGGCACTCTCCAGCAGTTTTCCAGCATAGTGTGTCCACACCCTTTCTTCAGCAGATGCCGACGGGGAACAGGGTTTGACCCCATGGGCGATATCTTTTCCCTTCAAGGTTGAGTCACAGAACATCACTGGAACAGAACAATACATCCACACAGAGCAAACTTGAGCTAACATCAACTTCTGCTTATGATTAGTTCTGACATTTGTGTCATATAGTGACCAGCAGTGCTGTAACTACCTAAAGAGTTGCCTGCTTCACTGGACATGATTCATACCTTTCTACCATGTATGATAAATCGTGCCCAGTTACATCGAGTGCATGGGACCATGGCACAGACAGCAAAGCATTATCCGGTTTTCCACTTTACGCCAACTCATTTCTTTCTTGAAAACCTGGAGGACACAGCCCATTCCGAGCTTGTATTTTGGTACCATAGATAAGTCTGCCCTACTCATTTTTTCAGTAGGCGGCTCGCTTGCCCCACCACCTTGGTGATGGCTCACTGGAACCCGAGGGGTACATATTCCTTGAGCGGGACAGAAGGCCTCGTGCTTGCTAAGGCAGCACATATACTAAAATTGGATCGATACAGAGAAGATTAGCATGGCCCCTGCGAAAGGATGACACGCAAATCCGTGAAGCGCTCCATATTTTTGCCAGCTGTGATCAAGCCTGCTTCACTGGACTTGATTCATACCTTCCTGCCACTATTTATTTTCATTCTTGATCTCTTGTGTCAAGAACTGGTGCATCTCCAATGTCTATGGGGCACTCTCCAGCAGTTTTCCAGCATAGTGTGTCCACACCCTTTCTTCAGCAGATGCCGACGGGGAACAGGGTTTGACCCCATGGGCGATATCTTTTCCCTTCAAGGTTGAGTCACAGAACATCACTGGAACAGAACAATACATCCACACAGAGCAAACTTGAGCTAACATCAACTTCTGCTTATGATTAGTTCTGACATTTGTGTCATATAGTGACCAGCAGTGCTGTAACTACCTAAAGAGTTGCCTGCTTCACTGGACATGATTCATACCTTTCTACCATGTATGATAAATCGTGCCCAGTTACATCGAGTGCATGGGACCATGGCACAGACAGCAAAGCATTATCCGGTTTTCCACTTTACGCCAACTCATTTCTTTCTTGAAAACCTGGAGGACACAGCCCATTCCGAGCTTGTATTTTGGTACCATAGATAAGTCTGCCCTACTCATTTTTTCAGTAGGCGGCTCGCTTGCCCCACCACCTTGGTGATGGCTCACTGGAACCCGAGGGGTACATATTCCTTGAGCGGGACAGAAGGCCTCGTGCTTGCTAAGGCAGCACATATACTAAAATTGGATCGATACAGAGAAGATTAGCATGGCCCCTGCGAAAGGATGACACGCAAATCCGTGAAGCGCTCCATATTTTTGCCAGCTGTGATCAAGCCTGCTTCACTGGACTTGATTCATACCTTCCTGCCACTATTTATTTTCATTCTTGATCTCTTGTGTCAAGAACTGGTGCATCTCCAATGTCTATGGGGCACTCTCCAGCAGTTTTCCAGCATAGTGTGTCCACACCCTTTCTTCAGCAGATGCCGACGGGGAACAGGGTTTGACCCCATGGGCGATATCTTTTCCCTTCAAGGTTGAGTCACAGAACATCACTGGAACAGAACAATACATCCACACAGAGCAAACTTGAGCTAACATCAACTTCTGCTTATGATTAGTTCTGACATTTGTGTCATATAGTGACCAGCAGTGCTGTAACTACCTAAAGAGTTGCCTGCTTCACTGGACATGATTCATACCTTTCTACCATGTATGATAAATCGTGCCCAGTTACATCGAGTGCATGGGACCATGGCACAGACAGCAAAGCATTATCCGGTTTTCCACTTTACGCCAACTCATTTCTTTCTTGAAAACCTGGAGGACACAGCCCATTCCGAGCTTGTATTTTGGTACCATAGATAAGTCTGCCCTACTCATTTTTTCAGTAGGCGGCTCGCTTGCCCCACCACCTTGGTGATGGCTCACTGGAACCCGAGGGGTACATATTCCTTGAGCGGGACAGAAGGCCTCGTGCTTGCTAAGGCAGCACATATACTAAAATTGGATCGATACAGAGAAGATTAGCATGGCCCCTGCGAAAGGATGACACGCAAATCCGTGAAGCGCTCCATATTTTTGCCAGCTGTGATCAAGCCTGCTTCACTGGACTTGATTCATACCTTCCTGCCACTATTTATTTTCATTCTTGATCTCTTGTGTCAAGAACTGGTGCATCTCCAATGTCTATGGGGCACTCTCCAGCAGTTTTCCAGCATAGTGTGTCCACACCCTTTCTTCAGCAGATGCCGACGGGGAACAGGGTTTGACCCCATGGGCGATATCTTTTCCCTTCAAGGTTGAGTCACAGAACATCACTGGAACAGAACAATACATCCACACAGAGCAAACTTGAGCTAACATCAACTTCTGCTTATGATTAGTTCTGACATTTGTGTCATATAGTGACCAGCAGTGCTGTAACTACCTAAAGAGTTGCCTGCTTCACTGGACATGATTCATACCTTTCTACCATGTATGATAAATCGTGCCCAGTTACATCGAGTGCATGGGACCATGGCACAGACAGCAAAGCATTATCCGGTTTTCCACTTTACGCCAACTCATTTCTTTCTTGAAAACCTGGAGGACACAGCCCATTCCGAGCTTGTATTTTGGTACCATAGATAAGTCTGCCCTACTCATTTTTTCAGTAGGCGGCTCGCTTGCCCCACCACCTTGGTGATGGCTCACTGGAACCCGAGGGGTACATATTCCTTGAGCGGGACAGAAGGCCTCGTGCTTGCTAAGGCAGCACATATACTAAAATTGGATCGATACAGAGAAGATTAGCATGGCCCCTGCGAAAGGATGACACGCAAATCCGTGAAGCGCTCCATATTTTTGCCAGCTGTGATCAAGCCTGCTTCACTGGACTTGATTCATACCTTCCTGCCACTATTTATTTTCATTCTCGATCTCTTGTGTCAAGAACTGGTGCATCTCCAATGTCTATGGGGCACTCTCCAGCAGTTTTCCAGCATAGTGTGTCCACACCCTTTCTTCAGCAGATGCCGACGGGGAACAGGGTTTGACCCCATGGGCGATATCTTTTCCCTTCAAGGTTGAGTCACAGAACATCACTGGAACAGAACAATACATCCACACAGAGCAAACTTGAGCTAACATCAACTTCTGCTTATGATTAGTTCTGACATTTGTGTCATATAGTGACCAGCAGTGCTGTAACTACCTAAAGAGTTGCCTGCTTCACTGGACATGATTCATACCTTTCTACCATGTATGATAAATCGTGCCCAGTTACATCGAGTGCATGGGACCATGGCACAGACAGCAAAGCATTATCCGGTTTTCCACTTTACGCCAACTCATTTCTTTCTTGAAAACCTGGAGGACACAGCCCATTCCGAGCTTGTATTTTGGTACCATAGATAAGTCTGCCCTACTCATTTTTTCAGTAGGCGGCTCGCTTGCCCCACCACCTTGGTGATGGCTCACTGGAACCCGAGGGGTACATATTCCTTGAGCGGGACAGAAGGCCTCGTGCTTGCTAAGGCAGCACATATACTAAAATTGGATCGATACAGAGAAGATTAGCATGGCCCCTGCGAAAGGATGACACGCAAATCCGTGAAGCGCTCCATATTTTTGCCAGCTGTGATCAAGCCTGCTTCACTGGACTTGATTCATACCTTCCTGCCACTATTTATTTTCATTCTTGATCTCTTGTGTCAAGAACTGGTGCATCTCCAATGTCTATGGGGCACTCTCCAGCAGTTTTCCAGCATAGTGTGTCCACACCCTTTCTTCAGCAGATGCCGACGGGGAACAGGGTTTGACCCCATGGGCGATATCTTTTCCCTTCAAGGTTGAGTCACAGAACATCACTGGAACAGAACAATACATCCACACAGAGCAAACTTGAGCTAACATCAACTTCTGCTTATGATTAGTTCTGACATTTGTGTCATATAGTGACCAGCAGTGCTGTAACTACCTAAAGAGTTGCCTGCTTCACTGGACATGATTCATACCTTTCTACCATGTATGATAAATCGTGCCCAGTTACATCGAGTGCATGGGACCATGGCACAGACAGCAAAGCATTATCCGGTTTTCCACTTTACGCCAACTCATTTCTTTCTTGAAAACCTGGAGGACACAGCCCATTCCGAGCTTGTATTTTGGTACCATAGATAAGTCTGCCCTACTCATTTTTTCAGTAGGCGGCTCGCTTGCCCCACCACCTTGGTGATGGCTCACTGGAACCCGAGGGGTACATATTCCTTGAGCGGGACAGAAGGCCTCGTGCTTGCTAAGGCAGCACATATACTAAAATTGGATCGATACAGAGAAGATTAGCATGGCCCCTGCGAAAGGATGACACGCAAATCCGTGAAGCGCTCCATATTTTTGCCAGCTGTGATCAAGCCTGCTTCACTGGACTTGATTCATACCTTCCTGCCACTATTTATTTTCATTCTCGATCTCTTGTGTCAAGAACTGGTGCATCTCCAATGTCTATGGGGCACTCTCCAGCAGTTTTCCAGCATAGTGTGTCCACACCCTTTCTTCAGCAGATGCCGACGGGGAACAGGGTTTGACCCCATGGGCGATATCTTTTCCCTTCAAGGTTGAGTCACAGAACATCACTGGAACAGAACAATACATCCACACAGAGCAAACTTGAGCTAACATCAACTTCTGCTTATGATTAGTTCTGACATTTGTGTCATATAGTGACCAGCAGTGCTGTAACTACCTAAAGAGTTGCCTGCTTCACTGGACATGATTCATACCTTTCTACCATGTATGATAAATCGTGCCCAGTTACATCGAGTGCATGGGACCATGGCACAGACAGCAAAGCATTATCCGGTTTTCCACTTTACGCCAACTCATTTCTTTCTTGAAAACCTGGAGGACACAGCCCATTCCGAGCTTGTATTTTGGTACCATAGATAAGTCTGCCCTACTCATTTTTTCAGTAGGCGGCTCGCTTGCCCCACCACCTTGGTGATGGCTCACTGGAACCCGAGCGGTACATATTCCTTGAGCGGGACAGAAGGCCTCGTGCTTGCTAAGGCAGCACATATACTAAAATTGGATCGATACAGAGAAGATTAGCATGGCCCCTGCGAAAGGATGACACGCAAATCCGTGAAGCGCTCCATATTTTTGCCAGCTGTGATCAAGCCTGCTTCACTGGACTTGATTCATACCTTCCTGCCACTATTTATTTTCATTCTCGATCTCTTGTGTCAAGAACTGGTGCATCTCCAATGTCTATGGGGCACTCTCCAGCAGTTTTCCAGCATAGTGTGTCCACACCCTTTCTTCAGCAGATGCCGACGGGGAACAGGGTTTGACCCCATGGGCGATATCTTTTCCCTTCAAGGTTGAGTCACAGAACATCACTGGAACAGAACAATACATCCACACAGAGCAAACTTGAGCTAACATCAACTTCTGCTTATGATTAGTTCTGACATTTGTGTCATATAGTGACCAGCAGTGCTGTAACTACCTAAAGAGTTGCCTGCTTCACTGGACATGATTCATACCTTTCTACCATGTATGATAAATCATGCCCAGTTACATCGAGTGCATGGGACCATGGCACAGACAGCAAAGCATTATCCGGTTTTCCACTTTACGCCAACTCATTTCTTTCTTGAAAACCTGGAGGACACAGCCCATTCCGAGCTTGTATTTTGGTACCATAGATAAGTCTGCCCTACTCATTTTTTCAGTAGGCGGCTCGCTTGCCCCACCACCTTGGTGATGGCTCACTGGAACCCGAGGGGTACATATTCCTTGAGCGGGACAGAAGGCCTCGTGCTTGCTAAGGCAGCACATATACTAAAATTGGATCGATACAGAGAAGATTAGCATGGCCCCTGCGAAAGGATGACACGCAAATCCGTGAAGCGCTCCATATTTTTGCCAGCTGTGATCAAGCCTGCTTCACTGGACTTGATTCATACCTTCCTGCCACTATTTATTTTCATTCTTGATCTCTTGTGTCAAGAACTGGTGCATCTCCAATGTCTATGGGGCACTCTCCAGCAGTTTTCCAGCATAGTGTGTCCACACCCTTTCTTCAGCAGATGCCGACGGGGAACAGGGTTTGACCCCATGGGCGATATCTTTTCCCTTCAAGGTTGAGTCACAGAACATCACTGGAACAGAACAATACATCCACACAGAGCAAACTTGAGCTAACATCAACTTCTGCTTATGATTAGTTCTGACATTTGTGTCATATAGTGACCAGCAGTGCTGTAACTACCTAAAGAGTTGCCTGCTTCACTGGACATGATTCATACCTTTCTACCATGTATGATAAATCGTGCCCAGTTACATCGAGTGCATGGGACCATGGCACGGACAGCAAAGCATTATCCGGTTTTCCACTTTACGCCAACTCATTTCTTTCTTGAAAACCTGGAGGACACAGCCCATTCCGAGCTTGTATTTTGGTACCATAGATAAGTCTGCCCTACTCATTTTTTCAGTAGGCGGCTCGCTTGCCCCACCACCTTGGTGATGGCTCACTGGAACCCGAGGGGTACATATTCCTTGAGCGGGACAGAAGGCCTCGTGCTTGCTAAGGCAGCACATATACTAAAATTGGATCGATACAGAGAAGATTAGCATGGCCCCTGCGAAAGGATGACACGCAAATCCGTGAAGCGCTCCATATTTTTGCCAGCTGTGATCAAGCCTGCTTCACTGGACTTGATTCATACCTTCCTGCCACTATTTATTTTCATTCTCGATCTCTTGTGTCAAGAACTGGTGCATCTCCAATGTCTATGGGGCACTCTCCAGCAGTTTTCCAGCATAGTGTGTCCACACCCTTTCTTCAGCAGATGCCGACGGGGAACAGGGTTTGACCCCATGGGCGATATCTTTTCCCTTCAAGGTTGAGTCACAGAACATCACTGGAACAGAACAATACATCCACACAGAGCAAACTTGAGCTAACATCAACTTCTGCTTATGATTAGTTCTGACATTTGTGTCATATAGTGACCAGCAGTGCTGTAACTACCTAAAGAGTTGCCTGCTTCACTGGACATGATTCATACCTTTCTACCATGTATGATAAATCGTGCCCAGTTACATCGAGTGCATGGGACCATGGCACAGACAGCAAAGCATTATCCGGTTTTCCACTTTACGCCAACTCATTTCTTTCTTGAAAACCTGGAGGACACAGCCCATTCCGAGCTTGTATTTTGGTACCATAGATAAGTCTGCCCTACTCATTTTTTCAGTAGGCGGCTCGCTTGCCCCACCACCTTGGTGATGGCTCACTGGAACCCGAGGGGTACATATTCCTTGAGCGGGACAGAAGGCCTCGTGCTTGCTAAGGCAGCACATATACTAAAATTGGATCGATACAGAGAAGATTAGCATGGCCCCTGCGAAAGGATGACACGCAAATCCGTGAAGCGCTCCATATTTTTGCCAGCTGTGATCAAGCCTGCTTCACTGGACTTGATTCATACCTTCCTGCCACTATTTATTTTCATTCTTGATCTCTTGTGTCAAGAACTGGTGCATCTCCAATGTCTATGGGGCACTCTCCAGCAGTTTTCCAGCATAGTGTGTCCACACCCTTTCTTCAGCAGATGCCGACGGGGAACAGGGTTTGACCCCATGGGCGATATCTTTTCCCTTCAAGGTTGAGTCACAGAACATCACTGGAACAGAACAATACATCCACACAGAGCAAACTTGAGCTAACATCAACTTCTGCTTATGATTAGTTCTGACATTTGTGTCATATAGTGACCAGCAGTGCTGTAACTACCTAAAGAGTTGCCTGCTTCACTGGACATGA
This sequence comes from Hybognathus amarus, assembly GCA_030378365.1. NCBI lineage: Eukaryota > Metazoa > Chordata > Actinopteri > Cypriniformes > Leuciscidae > Hybognathus > Hybognathus amarus. The sequence goes on along the minus strand of JAQIUQ010001139.1, from coordinate 32,756 downwards.
TTCATACCTTTCTACCATGTATGATAAATCGTGCCCAGTTACATCGAGTGCATGGGACCATGGCACAGACAGCAAAGCATTATCCGGTTTTCCACTTTACGCCAACTCATTTCTTTCTTGAAAACCTGGAGGACACAGCCCATTCCGAGCTTGTATTTTGGTACCATAGATAAGTCTGCCCTACTCATTTTTTCAGTAGGCGGCTCGCTTGCCCCACCACCTTGGTGATGGCTCACTGGAACCCGAGGGGTACATATTCCTTGAGCGGGACAGAAGGCCTCGTGCTTGCTAAGGCAGCACATATACTAAAATTGGATCGATACAGAGAAGATTAGCATGGCCCCTGCGAAAGGATGACACGCAAATCCGTGAAGCGCTCCATATTTTTGCCAGCTGTGATCAAGCCTGCTTCACTGGACTTGATTCATACCTTCCTGCCACTATTTATTTTCATTCTCGATCTCTTGTGTCAAGAACTGGTGCATCTCCAATGTCTATGGGGCACTCTCCAGCAGTTTTCCAGCATAGTGTGTCCACACCCTTTCTTCAGCAGATGCCGACGGGGAACAGGGTTTGAACCCATGGGCGATATCTTTTCCCTTCAAGGTTGAGTCACAGAACATCACTGGAACAGAACAATACATCCACACAGAGCAAACTTGAGCTAACATCAACTTCTGCTTATGATTAGTTCTGACATTTGTGTCATATAGTGACCAGCAGTGCTGTAACTACCTAAAGAGTTGCCTGCTTCACTGGACATGATTCATACCTTTCTACCATGTATGATAAATCGTGCCCAGTTACATCGAGTGCATGGGACCCTGGCACAGACAGCAAAGCATTATCCGGTTTTCCACTTTACGCCAACTCATTTCTTTCTTGAAAACCTGGAGGACACAGCCCATTCCGAGCTTGTATTTTGGTACCATAGATAAGTCTGCCTTACTCATTTTTTCAGTAGGCGGCTCGCTTGCCCCACCACCTTGGTGATGGCTCACTGGAACCCGAGCGGTACATATTCCTTGAGCGGGACAGAAGGCCTCGTGCTTGCTAAGGCAGCACATATACTAAAATTGGATCGATACAGAGAAGATTAGCATGGCCCCTGCGAAAGGATGACACGCAAATCCGTGAAGCGCTCCATATTTTTGCCAGCTGTGATCAAGCCTGCTTCACTGGACTTGATTCATACCTTCCTGCCACTATTTATTTTCATTCTCGATCTCTTGTGTCAAGAACTGGTGCATCTCCAATGTCTATGGGGCACTCTCCAGCAGTTTTCCAGCATAGTGTGTCCACACCCTTTCTTCAGCAGATGCCGACGGGGAACAGGGTTTGACCCCATGGGCGATATCTTTTCCCTTCAAGGTTGAGTCACAGAACATCACTGGAACAGAACAATACATCCACACAGAGCAAACTTGAGCTAACATCAACTTCTGCTTATGATTAGTTCTGACATTTGTGTCATATAGTGACCAGCAGTGCTGTAACTACCTAAAGAGTTGCCTGCTTCACTGGACATGATTCATACCTTTCTACCATGTATGATAAATCATGCCCAGTTACATCGAGTGCATGGGACCATGGCACAGACAGCAAAGCATTATCCGGTTTTCCACTTTACGCCAACTCATTTCTTTCTTGAAAACCTGGAGGACACAGCCCATTCCGAGCTTGTATTTTGGTACCATAGATAAGTCTGCCCTACTCATTTTTTCAGTAGGCGGCTCGCTTGCCCCACCACCTTGGTGATGGCTCACTGGAACCCGAGGGGTACATATTCCTTGAGCGGGACAGAAGGCCTCGTGCTTGCTAAGGCAGCACATATACTAAAATTGGATCGATACAGAGAAGATTAGCATGGCCCCTGCGAAAGGATGACACGCAAATCCGTGAAGCGCTCCATATTTTTGCCAGCTGTGATCAAGCCTGCTTCACTGGACTTGATTCATACCTTCCTGCCACTATTTATTTTCATTCTCGATCTCTTGTGTCAAGAACTGGTGCATCTCCAATGTCTATGGGGCACTCTCCAGCAGTTTTCCAGCATAGTGTGTCCACACCCTTTCTTCAGCAGATGCCGACGGGGAACAGGGTTTGACCCCATGGGCGATATCTTTTCCCTTCAAGGTTGAGTCACAGAACATCACTGGAACAGAACAATACATCCACACAGAGCAAACTTGAGCTAACATCAACTTCTGCTTATGATTAGTTCTGACATTTGTGTCATATAGTGACCAGCAGTGCTGTAACTACCTAAAGAGTTGCCTGCTTCACTGGACATGATTCATACCTTTCTACCATGTATGATAAATCGTGCCCAGTTACATCGAGTGCATGGGACCATGGCACAGACAGCAAAGCATTATCCGGTTTTCCACTTTACGCCAACTCATTTCTTTCTTGAAAACCTGGAGGACACAGCCCATTCCGAGCTTGTATTTTGGTACCATAGATAAGTCTGCCCTACTCATTTTTTCAGTAGGCGGCTCGCTTGCCCCACCACCTTGGTGATGGCTCACTGGAACCCGAGGGGTACATATTCCTTGAGCGGGACAGAAGGCCTCGTGCTTGCTAAGGCAGCACATATACTAAAATTGGATCGATACAGAGAAGATTAGCATGGCCCCTGCGAAAGGATGACACGCAAATCCGTGAAGCGCTCCATATTTTTGCCAGCTGTGATCAAGCCTGCTTCACTGGACTTGATTCATACCTTCCTGCCACTATTTATTTTCATTCTTGATCTCTTGTGTCAAGAACTGGTGCATCTCCAATGTCTATGGGGCACTCTCCAGCAGTTTTCCAGCATAGTGTGTCCACACCCTTTCTTCAGCAGATGCCGACGGGGAACAGGGTTTGACCCCATGGGCGATATCTTTTCCCTTCAAGGTTGAGTCACAGAACATCACTGGAACAGAACAATACATCCACACAGAGCAAACTTGAGCTAACATCAACTTCTGCTTATGATTAGTTCTGACATTTGTGTCATATAGTGACCAGCAGTGCTGTAACTACCTAAAGAGTTGCCTGCTTCACTGGACATGATTCATACCTTTCTACCATGTATGATAAATCGTGCCCAGTTACATCGAGTGCATGGGACCATGGCACAGACAGCAAAGCATTATCCGGTTTTCCACTTTACGCCAACTCATTTCTTTCTTGAAAACCTGGAGGACACAGCCCATTCCGAGCTTGTATTTTGGTACCATAGATAAGTCTGCCCTACTCATTTTTTCAGTAGGCGGCTCGCTTGCCCCACCACCTTGGTGATGGCTCACTGGAACCCGAGGGGTACATATTCCTTGAGCGGGACAGAAGGCCTCGTGCTTGCTAAGGCAGCACATATACTAAAATTGGATCGATACAGAGAAGATTAGCATGGCCCCTGCGAAAGGATGACACGCAAATCCGTGAAGCGCTCCATATTTTTGCCAGCTGTGATCAAGCCTGCTTCACTGGACTTGATTCATACCTTCCTGCCACTATTTATTTTCATTCTTGATCTCTTGTGTCAAGAACTGGTGCATCTCCAATGTCTATGGGGCACTCTCCAGCAGTTTTCCAGCATAGTGTGTCCACACCCTTTCTTCAGCAGATGCCGACGGGGAACAGGGTTTGACCCCATGGGCGATATCTTTTCCCTTCAAGGTTGAGTCACAGAACATCACTGGAACAGAACAATACATCCACACAGAGCAAACTTGAGCTAACATCAACTTCTGCTTATGATTAGTTCTGACATTTGTGTCATATAGTGACCAGCAGTGCTGTAACTACCTAAAGAGTTGCCTGCTTCACTGGACATGATTCATACCTTTCTACCATGTATGATAAATCGTGCCCAGTTACATCGAGTGCATGGGACCATGGCACAGACAGCAAAGCATTATCCGGTTTTCCACTTTACGCCAACTCATTTCTTTCTTGAAAACCTGGAGGACACAGCCCATTCCGAGCTTGTATTTTGGTACCATAGATAAGTCTGCCCTACTCATTTTTTCAGTAGGCGGCTCGCTTGCCCCACCACCTTGGTGATGGCTCACTGGAACCCGAGGGGTACATATTCCTTGAGCGGGACAGAAGGCCTCGTGCTTGCTAAGGCAGCACATATACTAAAATTGGATCGATACAGAGAAGATTAGCATGGCCCCTGCGAAAGGATGACACGCAAATCCGTGAAGCGCTCCATATTTTTGCCAGCTGTGATCAAGCCTGCTTCACTGGACTTGATTCATACCTTCCTGCCACTATTTATTTTCATTCTTGATCTCTTGTGTCAAGAACTGGTGCATCTCCAATGTCTATGGGGCACTCTCCAGCAGTTTTCCAGCATAGTGTGTCCACACCCTTTCTTCAGCAGATGCCGACGGGGAACAGGGTTTGACCCCATGGGCGATATCTTTTCCCTTCAAGGTTGAGTCACAGAACATCACTGGAACAGAACAATACATCCACACAGAGCAAACTTGAGCTAACATCAACTTCTGCTTATGATTAGTTCTGACATTTGTGTCATATAGTGACCAGCAGTGCTGTAACTACCTAAAGAGTTGCCTGCTTCACTGGACATGATTCATACCTTTCTACCATGTATGATAAATCGTGCCCAGTTACATCGAGTGCATGGGACCATGGCACAGACAGCAAAGCATTATCCGGTTTTCCACTTTACGCCAACTCATTTCTTTCTTGAAAACCTGGAGGACACAGCCCATTCCGAGCTTGTATTTTGGTACCATAGATAAGTCTGCCCTACTCATTTTTTCAGTAGGCGGCTCGCTTGCCCCACCACCTTGGTGATGGCTCACTGGAACCCGAGGGGTACATATTCCTTGAGCGGGACAGAAGGCCTCGTGCTTGCTAAGGCAGCACATATACTAAAATTGGATCGATACAGAGAAGATTAGCATGGCCCCTGCGAAAGGATGACACGCAAATCCGTGAAGCGCTCCATATTTTTGCCAGCTGTGATCAAGCCTGCTTCACTGGACTTGATTCATACCTTCCTGCCACTATTTATTTTCATTCTCGATCTCTTGTGTCAAGAACTGGTGCATCTCCAATGTCTATGGGGCACTCTCCAGCAGTTTTCCAGCATAGTGTGTCCACACCCTTTCTTCAGCAGATGCCGACGGGGAACAGGGTTTGACCCCATGGGCGATATCTTTTCCCTTCAAGGTTGAGTCACAGAACATCACTGGAACAGAACAATACATCCACACAGAGCAAACTTGAGCTAACATCAACTTCTGCTTATGATTAGTTCTGACATTTGTGTCATATAGTGACCAGCAGTGCTGTAACTACCTAAAGAGTTGCCTGCTTCACTGGACATGATTCATACCTTTCTACCATGTATGATAAATCGTGCCCAGTTACATCGAGTGCATGGGACCATGGCACAGACAGCAAAGCATTATCCGGTTTTCCACTTTACGCCAACTCATTTCTTTCTTGAAAACCTGGAGGACACAGCCCATTCCGAGCTTGTATTTTGGTACCATAGATAAGTCTGCCCTACTCATTTTTTCAGTAGGCGGCTCGCTTGCCCCACCACCTTGGTGATGGCTCACTGGAACCCGAGGGGTACATATTCCTTGAGCGGGACAGAAGGCCTCGTGCTTGCTAAGGCAGCACATATACTAAAATTGGATCGATACAGAGAAGATTAGCATGGCCCCTGCGAAAGGATGACACGCAAATCCGTGAAGCGCTCCATATTTTTGCCAGCTGTGATCAAGCCTGCTTCACTGGACTTGATTCATACCTTCCTGCCACTATTTATTTTCATTCTCGATCTCTTGTGTCAAGAACTGGTGCATCTCCAATGTCTATGGGGCACTCTCCAGCAGTTTTCCAGCATAGTGTGTCCACACCCTTTCTTCAGCAGATGCCGACGGGGAACAGGGTTTGACCCCATGGGCGATATCTTTTCCCTTCAAGGTTGAGTCACAGAACATCACTGGAACAGAACAATACATCCACACAGAGCAAACTTGAGCTAACATCAACTTCTGCTTATGATTAGTTCTGACATTTGTGTCATATAGTGACCAGCAGTGCTGTAACTACCTAAAGAGTTGCCTGCTTCACTGGACATGATTCATACCTTTCTACCATGTATGATAAATCGTGCCCAGTTACATCGAGTGCATGGGACCATGGCACAGACAGCAAAGCATTATCCGGTTTTCCACTTTACGCCAACTCATTTCTTTCTTGAAAACCTGGAGGACACAGCCCATTCCGAGCTTGTATTTTGGTACCATAGATAAGTCTGCCCTACTCATTTTTTCAGTAGGCGGCTCGCTTGCCCCACCACCTTGGTGATGGCTCACTGGAACCCGAGGGGTACATATTCCTTGAGCGGGACAGAAGGCCTCGTGCTTGCTAAGGCAGCACATATACTAAAATTGGATCGATACAGAGAAGATTAGCATGGCCCCTGCGAAAGGATGACACGCAAATCCGTGAAGCGCTCCATATTTTTGCCAGCTGTGATCAAGCCTGCTTCACTGGACTTGATTCATACCTTCCTGCCACTATTTATTTTCATTCTCGATCTCTTGTGTCAAGAACTGGTGCATCTCCAATGTCTATGGGGCACTCTCCAGCAGTTTTCCAGCATAGTGTGTCCACACCCTTTCTTCAGCAGATGCCGACGGGGAACAGGGTTTGACCCCATGGGCGATATCTTTTCCCTTCAAGGTTGAGTCACAGAACATCACTGGAACAGAACAATACATCCACACAGAGCAAACTTGAGCTAACATCAACTTCTGCTTATGATTAGTTCTGACATTTGTGTCATATAGTGACCAGCAGTGCTGTAACTACCTAAAGAGTTGCCTGCTTCACTGGACATGATTCATACCTTTCTACCATGTATGATAAATCGTGCCCAGTTACATCGAGTGCATGGGACCATGGCACAGACAGCAAAGCATTATCCGGTTTTCCACTTTACGCCAACTCATTTCTTTCTTGAAAACCTGGAGGACACAGCCCATTCCGAGCTTGTATTTTGGTACCATAGATAAGTCTGCCCTACTCATTTTTTCAGTAGGCGGCTCGCTTGCCCCACCACCTTGGTGATGGCTCACTGGAACCCGAGGGGTACATATTCCTTGAGCGGGACAGAAGGCCTCGTGCTTGCTAAGGCAGCACATATACTAAAATTGGATCGATACAGAGAAGATTAGCATGGCCCCTGCGAAAGGATGACACGCAAATCCGTGAAGCGCTCCATATTTTTGCCAGCTGTGATCAAGCCTGCTTCACTGGACTTGATTCATACCTTCCTGCCACTATTTATTTTCATTCTCGATCTCTTGTGTCAAGAACTGGTGCATCTCCAATGTCTATGGGGCACTCTCCAGCAGTTTTCCAGCATAGTGTGTCCACACCCTTTCTTCAGCAGATGCCGACGGGGAACAGGGTTTGACCCCATGGGCGATATCTTTTCCCTTCAAGGTTGAGTCACAGAACATCACTGGAACAGAACAATACATCCACACAGAGCAAACTTGAGCTAACATCAACTTCTGCTTATGATTAGTTCTGACATTTGTGTCATATAGTGACCAGCAGTGCTGTAACTACCTAAAGAGTTGCCTGCTTCACTGGACATGATTCATACCTTTCTACCATGTATGATAAATCGTGCCCAGTTACATCGAGTGCATGGGACCATGGCACAGACAGCAAAGCATTATCCGGTTTTCCACTTTACGCCAACTCATTTCTTTCTTGAAAACCTGGAGGACACAGCCCATTCCGAGCTTGTATTTTGGTACCATAGATAAGTCTGCCCTACTCATTTTTTCAGTAGGCGGCTCGCTTGCCCCACCACCTTGGTGATGGCTCACTGGAACCCGAGGGGTACATATTCCTTGAGCGGGACAGAAGGCCTCGTGCTTGCTAAGGCAGCACATATACTAAAATTGGATCGATACAGAGAAGATTAGCATGGCCCCTGCGAAAGGATGACACGCAAATCCGTGAAGCGCTCCATATTTTTGCCAGCTGTGATCAAGCCTGCTTCACTGGACTTGATTCATACCTTCCTGCCACTATTTATTTTCATTCTTGATCTCTTGTGTCAAGAACTGGTGCATCTCCAATGTCTATGGGGCACTCTCCAGCAGTTTTCCAGCATAGTGTGTCCACACCCTTTCTTCAGCAGATGCCGACGGGGAACAGGGTTTGACCCCATGGGCGATATCTTTTCCCTTCAAGGTTGAGTCACAGAACATCACTGGAACAGAACAATACATCCACACAGAGCAAACTTGAGCTAACATCAACTTCTGCTTATGATTAGTTCTGACATTTGTGTCATATAGTGACCAGCAGTGCTGTAACTACCTAAAGAGTTGCCTGCTTCACTGGACATGATTCATACCTTTCTACCATGTATGATAAATCGTGCCCAGTTACATCGAGTGCATGGGACCATGGCACAGACAGCAAAGCATTATCCGGTTTTCCACTTTACGCCAACTCATTTCTTTCTTGAAAACCTGGAGGACACAGCCCATTCCGAGCTTGTATTTTGGTACCATAGATAAGTCTGCCCTACTCATTTTTTCAGTAGGCGGCTCGCTTGCCCCACCACCTTGGTGATGGCTCACTGGAACCCGAGGGGTACATATTCCTTGAGCGGGACAGAAGGCCTCGTGCTTGCTAAGGCAGCACATATACTAAAATTGGATCGATACAGAGAAGATTAGCATGGCCCCTGCGAAAGGATGACACGCAAATCCGTGAAGCGCTCCATATTTTTGCCAGCTGTGATCAAGCCTGCTTCACTGGACTTGATTCATACCTTCCTGCCACTATTTATTTTCATTCTTGATCTCTTGTGTCAAGAACTGGTGCATCTCCAATGTCTATGGGGCACTCTCCAGCAGTTTTCCAGCATAGTGTGTCCACACCCTTTCTTCAGCAGATGCCGACGGGGAACAGGGTTTGACCCCATGGGCGATATCTTTTCCCTTCAAGGTTGAGTCACAGAACATCACTGGAACAGAACAATACATCCACACAGAGCAAACTTGAGCTAACATCAACTTCTGCTTATGATTAGTTCTGACATTTGTGTCATATAGTGACCAGCAGTGCTGTAACTACCTAAAGAGTTGCCTGCTTCACTGGACATGATTCATACCTTTCTACCATGTATGATAAATCGTGCCCAGTTACATCGAGTGCATGGGACCATGGCACAGACAGCAAAGCATTATCCGGTTTTCCACTTTACGCCAACTCATTTCTTTCTTGAAAACCTGGAGGACACAGCCCATTCCGAGCTTGTATTTTGGTACCATAGATAAGTCTGCCCTACTCATTTTTTCAGTAGGCGGCTCGCTTGCCCCACCACCTTGGTGATGGCTCACTGGAACCCGAGGGGTACATATTCCTTGAGCGGGACAGAAGGCCTCGTGCTTGCTAAGGCAGCACATATACTAAAATTGGATCGATACAGAGAAGATTAGCATGGCCCCTGCGAAAGGATGACACGCAAATCCGTGAAGCGCTCCATATTTTTGCCAGCTGTGATCAAGCCTGCTTCACTGGACTTGATTCATACCTTCCTGCCACTATTTATTTTCATTCTCGATCTCTTGTGTCAAGAACTGGTGCATCTCCAATGTCTATGGGGCACTCTCCAGCAGTTTTCCAGCATAGTGTGTCCACACCCTTTCTTCAGCAGATGCCGACGGGGAACAGGGTTTGACCCCATGGGCGATATCTTTTCCCTTCAAGGTTGAGTCACAGAACATCACTGGAACAGAACAATACATCCACACAGAGCAAACTTGAGCTAACATCAACTTCTGCTTATGATTAGTTCTGACATTTGTGTCATATAGTGACCAGCAGTGCTGTAACTACCTAAAGAGTTGCCTGCTTCACTGGACATGATTCATACCTTTCTACCATGTATGATAAATCGTGCCCAGTTACATCGAGTGCATGGGACCATGGCACAGACAGCAAAGCATTATCCGGTTTTCCACTTTACGCCAACTCATTTCTTTCTTGAAAACCTGGAGGACACAGCCCATTCCGAGCTTGTATTTTGGTACCATAGATAAGTCTGCCCTACTCATTTTTTCAGTAGGCGGCTCGCTTGCCCCACCACCTTGGTGATGGCTCACTGGAACCCGAGGGGTACATATTCCTTGAGCGGGACAGAAGGCCTCGTGCTTGCTAAGGCAGCACATATACTAAAATTGGATCGATACAGAGAAGATTAGCATGGCCCCTGCGAAAGGATGACACGCAAATCCGTGAAGCGCTCCATATTTTTGCCAGCTGTGATCAAGCCTGCTTCACTGGACTTGATTCATACCTTCCTGCCACTATTTATTTTCATTCTTGATCTCTTGTGTCAAGAACTGGTGCATCTCCAATGTCTATGGGGAATACCAGGTGCTGTAAGCTTCACAGAGTTTCCTACCCTAATGTTCTAACCTTTCAAATAGCCCAATTTTGGCAGCAGATTTCGCTTACGGCCATACCACCTCGAGAACGCCCGACTCCGTCCGATCTCGGAAGCTAAGCAGGGTCGGGCCTGGTTAGTACTTGGATGGGAGACCGCCTGGGAATACCAGGTGCTGTAAGCTTTATATAGTTTCCTACCCTAATGTTCTAACCTTTCAAATAGCCCAATTTTGGCAGCAGATTTCGCTTACGGCCATACCACCTTGAGAACGCCCGAACTCGTCTGATCTCGGAAGCTAAGCAGGGTCGGGCCTGGTTAGTACTTGGATGGGAGACCGCCTGGGAATACCAGGTGCTGTAAGCTTTATATAGTTTCCTACCCTAATGTTCTAACCTTTCAAATAGCCCAATTTTGGCAGCAGATTTCGCTTACGGCCATACCACCTTGAGAACGCCCGAACTCGTCTGATCTCGGAAGCTAAGCAGGGTCGGGCCTGGTTAGTACTTGGATGGGAGACCGCCTGGGAATACCAGGTGCTGTAAGCTTTATATAGTTTCCTACCCTAATGTTCTAACCTTTCAAATAGCCCAATTTTGGCAGCAGATTTCGCTTACGGCCATACCACCTTGAGAACGCCCGAACTCGTCTGATCTCGGAAGCTAAGCAGGGTCGGGCCTGGTTAGTACTTGGATGGGAGACCGCCTGGGAATACCAGGTGCTGTAAGCTTTATATAGTTTCCTACCCTAATGTTCTAACCTTTCAAATAGCCCAATTTTGGCAGCAGATTTCGCTTACGGCCATACCACCTTGAGAACGCCCGAACTCGTCTGATCTCGGAAGCTAAGCAGGGTCGGGCCTGGTTAGTACTTGGATGGGAGACCGCCTGGGAATACCAGGTGCTGTAAGCTTTATATAGTTTCCTACCCTAATGTTCTAACCTTTCAAATAGCCCAATTTTGGCAGCAGATTTCGCTTACGGCCATACCACCTTGAGAACGCCCGAACTCGTCTGATCTCGGAAGCTAAGCAGGGTCGGGCCTGGTTAGTACTTGGATGGGAGACCGCCTGGGAATACCAGGTGCTGTAAGCTTTATATAGTTTCCTACCCTAATGTTCTAACCTTTCAAATAGCCCAATTTTGGCAGCAGATTTCGCTTACGGCCATACCACCTTGAGAACGCCCGAACTCGTCTGATCTCGGAAGCTAAGCAGGGTCGGGCCTGGTTAGTACTTGGATGGGAGACCGCCTGGGAATACCAGGTGCTGTAAGCTTTATATAGTTTCCTACCCTAATGTTCTAACCTTTCAAATAGCCCAATTTTGGCAGCAGATTTCGCTTACGGCCATACCACCTTGAGAACGCCCGAACTCGTCTGATCTCGGAAGCTAAGCAGGGTCGGGCCTGGTTAGTACTTGGATGGGAGACCGCCTGGGAATACCAGGTGCTGTAAGCTTTATATAGTTTCCTACCCTAATGTTCTAACCTTTCAAATAGCCCAATTTTGGCAGCAGATTTCGCTTACGGCCATACCACCTTGAGAACGCCCGAACTCGTCTGATCTCGGAAGCTAAGCAGGGTCGGGCCTGGTTAGTACTTGGATGGGAGACCGCCTGGGAATACCAGGTGCTGTAAGCTTTATATAGTTTCCTACCCTAATGTTCTAACCTTTCAAATAGCCCAATTTTGGCAGCAGATTTCGCTTACGGCCATACCACCTTGAGAACGCCCGAACTCGTCTGATCTCGGAAGCTAAGCAGGGTCGGGCCTGGTTAGTACTTGGATGGGAGACCGCCTGGGAATACCAGGTGCTGTAAGCTTTATATAGTTTCCTACCCTAATGTTCTAACCTTTCAAATAGCCCAATTTTGGCAGCAGATTTCGCTTACGGCCATACCACCTTGAGAACGCCCGAACTCGTCTGATCTCGGAAGCTAAGCAGGGTCGGGCCTGGTTAGTACTTGGATGGGAGACCGCCTGGGAATACCAGGTGCTGTAAGCTTTATATAGTTTCCTACCCTAATGTTCTAACCTTTCAAATAGCCCAATTTTGGCAGCAGATTTCGCTTACGGCCATACCACCTTGAGAACGCCCGAACTCGTCTGATCTCGGAAGCTAAGCAGGGTCGGGCCTGGTTAGTACTTGGATGGGAGACCGCCTGGGAATACCAGGTGCTGTAAGCTTTATATAGTTTCCTACCCTAATGTTCTAACCTTTCAAATAGCCCAATTTTGGCAGCAGATTTCGCTTACGGCCATACCACCTTGAGAACGCCCGAACTCGTCTGATCTCGGAAGCTAAGCAGGGTCGGGCCTGGTTAGTACTTGGATGGGAGACCGCCTGGGAATACCAGGTGCTGTAAGCTTTATATAGTTTCCTACCCTAATGTTCTAACCTTTCAAATAGCCCAATTTTGGCAGCAGATTTCGCTTACGGCCATACCACCTTGAGAACGCTAGAGGAGCTAGTGAGCAGACAGGAAGTGAGTTGGCAGTTTGAAGTTTGTAGTAGGTGAGACAGGCTCACCATTTTTTGTTTTTTATTTGTTTCTTGTTTTGTCTTTAAATACAGTGTTTTTGTTTATATAGTTTGTTTTGAGTTTTCCTCCCAACAGCTTTTGCTGTTTGGGGGGTGTTCAAGCGTTTCTTTTGTTTAAAATGGATGGACTAACGGCATCGACCACAGCAATGGCAGGAGGAACATCAACTGGCAATGAAACTGGACTGGAACAACGACGACGAGATGGACATGGAAAGGATAAAGAGAGCAAGGAAAGAAAACATGAAAAGAGTGTACGCAAAGGAAGCAACAGTTACAGTGGACTTAACGGAGATGAGAGGTGCAAAGGCGGATGATATTATTAAAGCAGTGACAGAGAAAATAGGAGTTGGGAAAATCTTGGCAGTTCAACCTAAACAAATGGATAACTATGAGGTGACGTTGGAAAAAGAAGAAGACACGGAGAAACTGATGGATGGACTAATTATCAAAGGAAAAAACTGTGAGGTACAAAAACTGAAAAATAGAGATTATGTGGTTTCTTTAATGCACCTGCCTGCTTATTTGGACGATGAGGACATTTTAAAGAAATTGGAGGGATGGGGGACTTTTCCCCTCTCTAAAATAAGAAGGCGAGTTTATCCGGGCACAAGCATCGAGGATGGAACGAGGTTTGTTAAAACCAGATTCCCCAAAGAAGTGATCTCACTACCATACAGCACTAAGTTTGAGACGGAAGAAGGACCACAGTATTTTCGGGTGATGCACAGCAATCAGGTGAAGACCTGCAGGCTGTGCATGAGCCCGGACCACATTGTGAAGGACTGTCCGGATAACAAATGTTACAAGTGCTGCGAGATGGGTCACTTTGCGAGGGACTGTAAAGCAGTGAGGTGCCCGGATTGCAAGCAGATGACCAACAAATGTGTATGCGGGATGAGAAACGAGGAGGAAGAGGAAGAAGGAGTAGGCAGGCAGGTGCATGAGGGAGACAACGAAAAGGAACAGGAGGAAGGAACAACGATAACACAAGACGTAACAGCAGAAAAGGATGAAGGAGAACCCAGAAGACAATGCAACTTTCAAGAAGAACAAGAACAACAAGAGCATCAAGAAGAAATGCAAATAGACATGCCTGGGATTGGTGGATCTTCAATGGATAATGGGGAACAGTCGAAAAGTGAAAAGGATGAAAGGGCCTCTGAGAGTGACGAAGAAGAAGACCAAACAGAGAAACAAATGAAGAGAAGGAGATCAATTAAGGTAAAACCATGTTTGGCGGCCGCAAGGAAAAGATTTGTTAATGAGGACACTTTGAGAAGCGTGAATAGGTACGAACTGCTAAAGGACATGGGGAGACGGAATGATAAATGAACAGTTGCGTGTATGTCTTTCTTTGCTTCATGGTTTTAAGGCTTGTGACTTTTAATGCAAGAGGTCTTTTAAATATCAAAAAATTTGATAAAGTAAAAGAAATGTGTAAACAAGAGGATATAATTTTACTACAGGAAACAAACTGGAGAGAGGGGTGTATAAATGAAATGAGAAACAATTGGAAAGGAGAATTTTGGTATAATAATGGAGATGGAAGATATGGCAGAGGGGTGGCTATTCTAATAAAAGAAAATAGTGGAATAAATGGTAAAGAAATATATAAAGACAAAGTTGGAAAATGTATGGCAGTGGAAATTACTTATGAGGAGAAGGAAATGTTGTTGGTTAACATACATGCACCAAATGAAGAAAAGGAAAAAAGAGAATATTTCAACATGGTCAAGAGTTTTTTAAGGAATTATAAAGATATTATTATGATGGGAGATTTTAACACTGTTTTTAGCAAAAAAGATATGGCAGATGGTATGGTTTTTAAAAGGGACACGGGAAGAAAAGAGTTAAAATCATTAATGGAGGAGAACAATATGATAGATGTGTGGAGGGAAAGACATGAAAAGAAAAGGGAATTTTCAAGAAGACAAATTGTAGGGAATTTTATGTGTCAAACAAGGATAGATATGATTTTATGTACAAGGAATATAGAAGGTTTTATAGATAAGTTAAGGTATGAAGTAACAAGTTTGAGTGACCACAAGGCGTTTTATGCACAGTTGGATTGGGATACAGAGAAAAGAGGGCCGGGTGTATGGGTTTTAAATACAGGCATTTTAAAAGATGAACAGTATGTTCTAGCAATAAAAGAGATGATTGAAAGAGAAAAAGAAAATGTAATGTATGTAGAAGACAAAAGAATTTGGTGGGAGAATGTAAAATTTTTAGTGAAAAAACATACTATAAAGTATTGTACGTTAAAACATAAATGTAGGAAGAATAAAGAAAAAAAGATAAGAGAAAGACTGGAGAAGCAAATAGATGAAGAAGTACAAGATGTACAGAAAATCAAAGAAACACAGGAAGAATTGAAAGAGATTGAAGAAAATAAATATAAAGGAGCAATGTTGAGGAGTAAAGTAAAATATCTGGTAGAAGGGGAAAAGTGTACAAAATTTTTCTTTGATTTGGAAAAGAAAAAAGGAAGATCAGAAATGATAAAAGAGCTAAAAAAGGATAATGGTGAGATAACAGAAACAAATGAGGGAATTTTAAAGGAAACAAGAGATTTTTTTGAAAAGCTTTTTAGTGCAGAAGAGGTAAAGGAGGAAGAAAAAATGGAACTAATGGAATTAATAAAAACAAAAGTAGGCGAAGAGGAGAGGGAAGAGTGTGATAGAAGAATAAGTAAAGAAGAGATAGGAAGAGCTATAAATGACTTGAACAAAAGGAAAAGTCCAGGGATTGATGGTTTAGGAAGTGAGTTCTATATAACTTTTAAAGATTTTTTAACAAATATTTTAATGGATGTATATGAAGAGATTTTTGAAAAAGGTGAAATGATGGTAAGAATGGGGATGGGTTTGATGAAGCTTATATATAAGAAGAAGGGAGAAAAAACAGAACTAAAAAACTATAGACCTATCACAATGCTTAATACTGACTTAAAGATTTTAGCAAAAATTTTAGCGAATAGATTGAAAGAGATTATGCCAAAGATAATCACAACAAACCAGGCATATGGAGTAAAAGAAAAAGACATTGCGGATACTATACTGAGTATAAAAGACACGATAAGATACATGAGAGATAAAAAGAAAGAGGGTTACATAATTAGTTTGGACTTCGAAAAAGCTTTCGACAGAGTAGATCATAAGTATCTATTTGAGGTTTTAAAAAGTTTTGGGTTTGGGGAGAATTTTATTAAATGGGTTCGTATTTTATATAAGGGAGCGGTGACAAGAATAAAATGTAATGGTTTTTTAACAGAATGTTTTAGAATAACGCGCTCAATAAGACAAGGTTGTCCTTTATCAGCACTTTTGTACTCATTGGTGGCAGAACCACTAGGACTAGCAATAAAACAAGAAAAGAGGATAAAAGGAATAGAGGTGGAAGAACACATAGAGGATAATAAAATATTTCAATATGCTGATGACACAACTTTTATTGTTAGAGGAGAAGAAAGTGTTAAAAAAATAATGGAAATAGTACAGAGGTTTTGTAAGGGGTCAGGAGGAAAAGTGAATGAAGAAAAAACTGTGTACATGAGATTTGGAGAGACAGTGAACTTAACAGAGAATTTCAAATTCAAGGAAGTTAAAGAAATGAAGATTTTAGGGATTTTAATAGGGAAAGACGAAGACAAAGTGAGAGAAAACATGTGGGAAGAAATAGTGGGAGGTATTGAAAGAAGAACAAACTTATGGAAACTGAGGACACTTAATTTAAAGGGGAAGGTTTTAATTCTAAATGTTTTAATGTCATCGAAATTGTGGTTTTTTTTATATGTGACATCAATGCCAGTATGGGTGGAAAAAAGGTTGAAAAGATGTTTTTTAGATTTTTTATGGGAGGGCAAACCAGCAAGAATTGCATATAATACTTTAATTGGGGTGGTAGATAAAGGAGGTTTGGGATTAATGGATGTAGAACAAAGGAAACATAGTCTAAGAGTTAAATTGGTCGGAAAGTATCTGGACGAAAATAATAAAGTAGAATGGAAAACAACAATGGAATATTTTTTAAACAAATGTGGGAATTTTAATCTGGGGGATAATATTTTATGGATGAGAACAAAAGAGTGGATGACAGTGGGGTTACCAAAATTTTATAAAGAGGTTTTAAGTGCTTGGGGAAAATTTTTTTTAAATGTAAGGTACAATTTACAAGGAAGAGAAAGCGTTTTAAATCAGCCTTTATTCCTAAATACTGGCATTTTAAACCAAGGGAAGGAAATTTATTTTAGAAAATGGTTGGAAGTTGGAATAGTTAAAGTGAGAGATGTTTTATATGAATATAAAGAAGGTTTTTTACCGATACAGTACATAGTTGATGCCATGGAGGAAGCAAAAGAGGAGTTCAGCAGACAAGAATTAAAAAATAAGTATGATATTATAAAACATGCAATACCTAAGCAATGGATAATACAAATTGAAAATATGGAAGAGGAGAAAAATGAAAAGGATGTAAAAGTAATACTGGGAGAGAAAAATTGGCTTTTTAAAGAATGCACATTGAAAATGTTTTATGCTTTTTTTAGAGATGCTGTTTTTAAGAAACCAATCATAAATGAGTTTTGGCAAAAGACATTTGAAGGTTTGAAAGTAGAAAATATCTGGAACAATATGAAAGGGAAAATTATTGAAACAAAACTAGGAAATTTGGAGTTTTTTATTAGACATAGAGTGATTTTTACTGATACAATGTTAAAGAAAATTGGAATTGAACAAAGTGCGACATGTAAAGTATGCGGTGAGGAATATGAAAGTTTTTTACATCTTTTTTTATACTGTAAAGCTTTAAAAGTCTTTAAAGGAAAATGTAAGAGTATTATTGGAAAATTAGAAGGGGAGCAAGGAGATACAGAAAAGGATAAGATTATCATGGTAGGGTGTGACAAAAGCATTAAAAATGGAAAGATGATCAATCTGTTTGTAATGTTGATGAAAAGTGCTATATGGGAAAGGAGGGTTGTTGCAAAACAGGAAAAAAAAGTATTGGATGTATGGATGATGTTTAAAAGGCGTTTGGAAAAATATATAGAATGTTTGTATTACTATTTTAAACAGGAACAAAAAGAGGATGATTTTTATAAGGTCTGTACGCCTGAGATTTACTCAGTATTTAATGACTTTAATGTGGAAATGCCATGGAATGAATAATTTATTTGTTAAAAGATGATATTTTATTTTTTTATTTTTTCTTGTGTGTGAAATGAAAATATTTTCTGTACTGGGGAAGATGTTTTTCAATGGCTTACAAAAATGCTTTAATTTAAGAGAATTTTTATGTGGAAAAATGATTTTAAATGTTTTGTGATACAAATTTTCCAATAAAAAAAAAAAAAAAAAAAAAAGAACGCCCGAACTCGTCTGATCTCGGAAGCTAAGCAGGGTCGGGCCTGGTTAGTACTTGGATGGGAGACCGCCTGGGAATACCAGGTGCTGTAAGCTTTATATAGTTTCCTACCCTAATGTTCTAACCTTTCAAATAGCCCAATTTTGGCAGCAGATTTCGCTTACGGCCATACCACCTTGAGAACGCCCGAACTCGTCTGATCTCGGAAGCTAAGCAGGGTCGGGCCTGGTTAGTACTTGGATGGGAGACCGCCTGGGAATACCAGGTGCTGTAAGCTTTATATAGTTTCCTACCCTAATGTTCTAACCTTTCAAATAGCCCAATTTTGGCAGCAGATTTCGCTTACGGCCATACCACCTTGAGAACGCCCGAACTCGTCTGATCTCGGAAGCTAAGCAGGGTCGGGCCTGGTTAGTACTTGGATGGGAGACCGCCTGGGAATACCAGGTGCTGTAAGCTTTATATAGTTTCCTACCCTAATGTTCTAACCTTTCAAATAGCCCAATTTTGGCAGCAGATTTCGCTTACGGCCATACCACCTTGAGAACGCCCGAACTCGTCTGATCTCGGAAGCTAAGCAGGGTCGGGCCTGGTTAGTACTTGGATGGGAGACCGCCTGGGAATACCAGGTGCTGTAAGCTTTATATAGTTTCCTACCCTAATGTTCTAACCTTTCAAATAGCCCAATTTTGGCAGCAGATTTCGCTTACGGCCATACCACCTTGAGAACGCCCGAACTCGTCTGATCTCGGAAGCTAAGCAGGGTCGGGCCTGGTTAGTACTTGGATGGGAGACCGCCTGGGAATACCAGGTGCTGTAAGCTTTATATAGTTTCCTACCCTAATGTTCTAACCTTTCAAATAGCCCAATTTTGGCAGCAGATTTCGCTTACGGCCATACCACCTTGAGAACGCCCGAACTCGTCTGATCTCGGAAGCTAAGCAGGGTCGGGCCTGGTTAGTACTTGGATGGGAGACCGCCTGGGAATACCAGGTGCTGTAAGCTTTATATAGTTTCCTACCCTAATGTTCTAACCTTTCAAATAGCCCAATTTTGGCAGCAGATTTCGCTTACGGCCATACCACCTTGAGAACGCCCGAACTCGTCTGATCTCGGAAGCTAAGCAGGGTCGGGCCTGGTTAGTACTTGGATGGGAGACCGCCTGGGAATACCAGGTGCTGTAAGCTTTATATAGTTTCCTACCCTAATGTTCTAACCTTTCAAATAGCCCAATTTTGGCAGCAGATTTCGCTTACGGCCATACCACCTTGAGAACGCCCGAACTCGTCTGATCTCGGAAGCTAAGCAGGGTCGGGCCTGGTTAGTACTTGGATGGGAGACCGCCTGGGAATACCAGGTGCTGTAAGCTTTATATAGTTTCC
Source organism: Hybognathus amarus (assembly GCA_030378365.1). Classification (NCBI taxonomy): domain Eukaryota; kingdom Metazoa; phylum Chordata; class Actinopteri; order Cypriniformes; family Leuciscidae; genus Hybognathus; species Hybognathus amarus. Next base: position 13,001 of record JAQIUQ010001139.1, on the reverse strand, counting down.
TACCCTAATGTTCTAACCTTTCAAATAGCCCAATTTTGGCAGCAGATTTCGCTTACGGCCATACCACCTTGAGAACGCCCGAACTCGTCTGATCTCGGAAGCTAAGCAGGGTCGGGCCTGGTTAGTACTTGGATGGGAGACCGCCTGGGAATACCAGGTGCTGTAAGCTTTATATAGTTTCCTACCCTAATGTTCTAACCTTTCAAATAGCCCAATTTTGGCAGCAGATTTCGCTTACGGCCATACCACCTTGAGAACGCCCGAACTCGTCTGATCTCGGAAGCTAAGCAGGGTCGGGCCTGGTTAGTACTTGGATGGGAGACCGCCTGGGAATACCAGGTGCTGTAAGCTTTATATAGTTTCCTACCCTAATGTTCTAACCTTTCAAATAGCCCAATTTTGGCAGCAGATTTCGCTTACGGCCATACCACCTTGAGAACGCCCGAACTCGTCTGATCTCGGAAGCTAAGCAGGGTCGGGCCTGGTTAGTACTTGGATGGGAGACCGCCTGGGAATACCAGGTGCTGTAAGCTTTATATAGTTTCCTACCCTAATGTTCTAACCTTTCAAATAGCCCAATTTTGGCAGCAGATTTCGCTTACGGCCATACCACCTTGAGAACGCCCGAACTCGTCTGATCTCGGAAGCTAAGCAGGGTCGGGCCTGGTTAGTACTTGGATGGGAGACCGCCTGGGAATACCAGGTGCTGTAAGCTTTATATAGTTTCCTACCCTAATGTTCTAACCTTTCAAATAGCCCAATTTTGGCAGCAGATTTCGCTTACGGCCATACCACCTTGAGAACGCCCGAACTCGTCTGATCTCGGAAGCTAAGCAGGGTCGGGCCTGGTTAGTACTTGGATGGGAGACCGCCTGGGAATACCAGGTGCTGTAAGCTTTATATAGTTTCCTACCCTAATGTTCTAACCTTTCAAATAGCCCAATTTTGGCAGCAGATTTCGCTTACGGCCATACCACCTTGAGAACGCCCGAACTCGTCTGATCTCGGAAGCTAAGCAGGGTCGGGCCTGGTTAGTACTTGGATGGGAGACCGCCTGGGAATACCAGGTGCTGTAAGCTTTATATAGTTTCCTACCCTAATGTTCTAACCTTTCAAATAGCCCAATTTTGGCAGCAGATTTCGCTTACGGCCATACCACCTTGAGAACGCCCGAACTCGTCTGATCTCGGAAGCTAAGCAGGGTCGGGCCTGGTTAGTACTTGGATGGGAGACCGCCTGGGAATACCAGGTGCTGTAAGCTTTATATAGTTTCCTACCCTAATGTTCTAACCTTTCAAATAGCCCAATTTTGGCAGCAGATTTCGCTTACGGCCATACCACCTTGAGAACGCCCGAACTCGTCTGATCTCGGAAGCTAAGCAGGGTCGGGCCTGGTTAGTACTTGGATGGGAGACCGCCTGGGAATACCAGGTGCTGTAAGCTTTATATAGTTTCCTACCCTAATGTTCTAACCTTTCAAATAGCCCAATTTTGGCAGCAGATTTCGCTTACGGCCATACCACCTTGAGAACGCCCGAACTCGTCTGATCTCGGAAGCTAAGCAGGGTCGGGCCTGGTTAGTACTTGGATGGGAGACCGCCTGGGAATACCAGGTGCTGTAAGCTTTATATAGTTTCCTACCCTAATGTTCTAACCTTTCAAATAGCCCAATTTTGGCAGCAGATTTCGCTTACGGCCATACCACCTTGAGAACGCCCGAACTCGTCTGATCTCGGAAGCTAAGCAGGGTCGGGCCTGGTTAGTACTTGGATGGGAGACCGCCTGGGAATACCAGGTGCTGTAAGCTTTATATAGTTTCCTACCCTAATGTTCTAACCTTTCAAATAGCCCAATTTTGGCAGCAGATTTCGCTTACGGCCATACCACCTTGAGAACGCCCGAACTCGTCTGATCTCGGAAGCTAAGCAGGGTCGGGCCTGGTTAGTACTTGGATGGGAGACCGCCTGGGAATACCAGGTGCTGTAAGCTTTATATAGTTTCCTACCCTAATGTTCTAACCTTTCAAATAGCCCAATTTTGGCAGCAGATTTCGCTTACGGCCATACCACCTTGAGAACGCCCGAACTCGTCTGATCTCGGAAGCTAAGCAGGGTCGGGCCTGGTTAGTACTTGGATGGGAGACCGCCTGGGAATACCAGGTGCTGTAAGCTTTATATAGTTTCCTACCCTAATGTTCTAACCTTTCAAATAGCCCAATTTTGGCAGCAGATTTCGCTTACGGCCATACCACCTTGAGAACGCCCGAACTCGTCTGATCTCGGAAGCTAAGCAGGGTCGGGCCTGGTTAGTACTTGGATGGGAGACCGCCTGGGAATACCAGGTGCTGTAAGCTTTATATAGTTTCCTACCCTAATGTTCTAACCTTTCAAATAGCCCAATTTTGGCAGCAGATTTCGCTTACGGCCATACCACCTTGAGAACGCCCGAACTCGTCTGATCTCGGAAGCTAAGCAGGGTCGGGCCTGGTTAGTACTTGGATGGGAGACCGCCTGGGAATACCAGGTGCTGTAAGCTTTATATAGTTTCCTACCCTAATGTTCTAACCTTTCAAATAGCCCAATTTTGGCAGCAGATTTCGCTTACGGCCATACCACCTTGAGAACGCCCGAACTCGTCTGATCTCGGAAGCTAAGCAGGGTCGGGCCTGGTTAGTACTTGGATGGGAGACCGCCTGGGAATACCAGGTGCTGTAAGCTTTATATAGTTTCCTACCCTAATGTTCTAACCTTTCAAATAGCCCAATTTTGGCAGCAGATTTCGCTTACGGCCATACCACCTTGAGAACGCCCGAACTCGTCTGATCTCGGAAGCTAAGCAGGGTCGGGCCTGGTTAGTACTTGGATGGGAGACCGCCTGGGAATACCAGGTGCTGTAAGCTTTATATAGTTTCCTACCCTAATGTTCTAACCTTTCAAATAGCCCAATTTTGGCAGCAGATTTCGCTTACGGCCATACCACCTTGAGAACGCCCGAACTCGTCTGATCTCGGAAGCTAAGCAGGGTCGGGCCTGGTTAGTACTTGGATGGGAGACCGCCTGGGAATACCAGGTGCTGTAAGCTTTATATAGTTTCCTACCCTAATGTTCTAACCTTTCAAATAGCCCAATTTTGGCAGCAGATTTCGCTTACGGCCATACCACCTTGAGAACGCCCGAACTCGTCTGATCTCGGAAGCTAAGCAGGGTCGGGCCTGGTTAGTACTTGGATGGGAGACCGCCTGGGAATACCAGGTGCTGTAAGCTTTATATAGTTTCCTACCCTAATGTTCTAACCTTTCAAATAGCCCAATTTTGGCAGCAGATTTCGCTTACGGCCATACCACCTTGAGAACGCCCGAACTCGTCTGATCTCGGAAGCTAAGCAGGGTCGGGCCTGGTTAGTACTTGGATGGGAGACCGCCTGGGAATACCAGGTGCTGTAAGCTTTATATAGTTTCCTACCCTAATGTTCTAACCTTTCAAATAGCCCAATTTTGGCAGCAGATTTCGCTTACGGCCATACCACCTTGAGAACGCCCGAACTCGTCTGATCTCGGAAGCTAAGCAGGGTCGGGCCTGGTTAGTACTTGGATGGGAGACCGCCTGGGAATACCAGGTGCTGTAAGCTTTATATAGTTTCCTACCCTAATGTTCTAACCTTTCAAATAGCCCAATTTTGGCAGCAGATTTCGCTTACGGCCATACCACCTTGAGAACGCCCGAACTCGTCTGATCTCGGAAGCTAAGCAGGGTCGGGCCTGGTTAGTACTTGGATGGGAGACCGCCTGGGAATACCAGGTGCTGTAAGCTTTATATAGTTTCCTACCCTAATGTTCTAACCTTTCAAATAGCCCAATTTTGGCAGCAGATTTCGCTTACGGCCATACCACCTTGAGAACGCCCGAACTCGTCTGATCTCGGAAGCTAAGCAGGGTCGGGCCTGGTTAGTACTTGGATGGGAGACCGCCTGGGAATACCAGGTGCTGTAAGCTTTATATAGTTTCCTACCCTAATGTTCTAACCTTTCAAATAGCCCAATTTTGGCAGCAGATTTCGCTTACGGCCATACCACCTTGAGAACGCCCGAACTCGTCTGATCTCGGAAGCTAAGCAGGGTCGGGCCTGGTTAGTACTTGGATGGGAGACCGCCTGGGAATACCAGGTGCTGTAAGCTTTATATAGTTTCCTACCCTAATGTTCTAACCTTTCAAATAGCCCAATTTTGGCAGCAGATTTCGCTTACGGCCATACCACCTTGAGAACGCCCGAACTCGTCTGATCTCGGAAGCTAAGCAGGGTCGGGCCTGGTTAGTACTTGGATGGGAGACCGCCTGGGAATACCAGGTGCTGTAAGCTTTATATAGTTTCCTACCCTAATGTTCTAACCTTTCAAATAGCCCAATTTTGGCAGCAGATTTCGCTTACGGCCATACCACCTTGAGAACGCCCGAACTCGTCTGATCTCGGAAGCTAAGCAGGGTCGGGCCTGGTTAGTACTTGGATGGGAGACCGCCTGGGAATACCAGGTGCTGTAAGCTTTATATAGTTTCCTACCCTAATGTTCTAACCTTTCAAATAGCCCAATTTTGGCAGCAGATTTCGCTTACGGCCATACCACCTTGAGAACGCCCGAACTCGTCTGATCTCGGAAGCTAAGCAGGGTCGGGCCTGGTTAGTACTTGGATGGGAGACCGCCTGGGAATACCAGGTGCTGTAAGCTTTATATAGTTTCCTACCCTAATGTTCTAACCTTTCAAATAGCCCAATTTTGGCAGCAGATTTCGCTTACGGCCATACCACCTTGAGAACGCCCGAACTCGTCTGATCTCGGAAGCTAAGCAGGGTCGGGCCTGGTTAGTACTTGGATGGGAGACCGCCTGGGAATACCAGGTGCTGTAAGCTTTATATAGTTTCCTACCCTAATGTTCTAACCTTTCAAATAGCCCAATTTTGGCAGCAGATTTCGCTTACGGCCATACCACCTTGAGAACGCCCGAACTCGTCTGATCTCGGAAGCTAAGCAGGGTCGGGCCTGGTTAGTACTTGGATGGGAGACCGCCTGGGAATACCAGGTGCTGTAAGCTTTATATAGTTTCCTACCCTAATGTTCTAACCTTTCAAATAGCCCAATTTTGGCAGCAGATTTCGCTTACGGCCATACCACCTTGAGAACGCCCGAACTCGTCTGATCTCGGAAGCTAAGCAGGGTCGGGCCTGGTTAGTACTTGGATGGGAGACCGCCTGGGAATACCAGGTGCTGTAAGCTTTATATAGTTTCCTACCCTAATGTTCTAACCTTTCAAATAGCCCAATTTTGGCAGCAGATTTCGCTTACGGCCATACCACCTTGAGAACGCCCGAACTCGTCTGATCTCGGAAGCTAAGCAGGGTCGGGCCTGGTTAGTACTTGGATGGGAGACCGCCTGGGAATACCAGGTGCTGTAAGCTTTATATAGTTTCCTACCCTAATGTTCTAACCTTTCAAATAGCCCAATTTTGGCAGCAGATTTCGCTTACGGCCATACCACCTTGAGAACGCCCGAACTCGTCTGATCTCGGAAGCTAAGCAGGGTCGGGCCTGGTTAGTACTTGGATGGGAGACCGCCTGGGAATACCAGGTGCTGTAAGCTTTATATAGTTTCCTACCCTAATGTTCTAACCTTTCAAATAGCCCAATTTTGGCAGCAGATTTCGCTTACGGCCATACCACCTTGAGAACGCCCGAACTCGTCTGATCTCGGAAGCTAAGCAGGGTCGGGCCTGGTTAGTACTTGGATGGGAGACCGCCTGGGAATACCAGGTGCTGTAAGCTTTATATAGTTTCCTACCCTAATGTTCTAACCTTTCAAATAGCCCAATTTTGGCAGCAGATTTCGCTTACGGCCATACCACCTTGAGAACGCCCGAACTCGTCTGATCTCGGAAGCTAAGCAGGGTCGGGCCTGGTTAGTACTTGGATGGGAGACCGCCTGGGAATACCAGGTGCTGTAAGCTTTATATAGTTTCCTACCCTAATGTTCTAACCTTTCAAATAGCCCAATTTTGGCAGCAGATTTCGCTTACGGCCATACCACCTTGAGAACGCCCGAACTCGTCTGATCTCGGAAGCTAAGCAGGGTCGGGCCTGGTTAGTACTTGGATGGGAGACCGCCTGGGAATACCAGGTGCTGTAAGCTTTATATAGTTTCCTACCCTAATGTTCTAACCTTTCAAATAGCCCAATTTTGGCAGCAGATTTCGCTTACGGCCATACCACCTTGAGAACGCCCGAACTCGTCTGATCTCGGAAGCTAAGCAGGGTCGGGCCTGGTTAGTACTTGGATGGGAGACCGCCTGGGAATACCAGGTGCTGTAAGCTTTATATAGTTTCCTACCCTAATGTTCTAACCTTTCAAATAGCCCAATTTTGGCAGCAGATTTCGCTTACGGCCATACCACCTTGAGAACGCCCGAACTCGTCTGATCTCGGAAGCTAAGCAGGGTCGGGCCTGGTTAGTACTTGGATGGGAGACCGCCTGGGAATACCAGGTGCTGTAAGCTTTATATAGTTTCCTACCCTAATGTTCTAACCTTTCAAATAGCCCAATTTTGGCAGCAGATTTCGCTTACGGCCATACCACCTTGAGAACGCCCGAACTCGTCTGATCTCGGAAGCTAAGCAGGGTCGGGCCTGGTTAGTACTTGGATGGGAGACCGCCTGGGAATACCAGGTGCTGTAAGCTTTATATAGTTTCCTACCCTAATGTTCTAACCTTTCAAATAGCCCAATTTTGGCAGCAGATTTCGCTTACGGCCATACCACCTTGAGAACGCCCGAACTCGTCTGATCTCGGAAGCTAAGCAGGGTCGGGCCTGGTTAGTACTTGGATGGGAGACCGCCTGGGAATACCAGGTGCTGTAAGCTTTATATAGTTTCCTACCCTAATGTTCTAACCTTTCAAATAGCCCAATTTTGGCAGCAGATTTCGCTTACGGCCATACCACCTTGAGAACGCCCGAACTCGTCTGATCTCGGAAGCTAAGCAGGGTCGGGCCTGGTTAGTACTTGGATGGGAGACCGCCTGGGAATACCAGGTGCTGTAAGCTTTATATAGTTTCCTACCCTAATGTTCTAACCTTTCAAATAGCCCAATTTTGGCAGCAGATTTCGCTTACGGCCATACCACCTTGAGAACGCCCGAACTCGTCTGATCTCGGAAGCTAAGCAGGGTCGGGCCTGGTTAGTACTTGGATGGGAGACCGCCTGGGAATACCAGGTGCTGTAAGCTTTATATAGTTTCCTACCCTAATGTTCTAACCTTTCAAATAGCCCAATTTTGGCAGCAGATTTCGCTTACGGCCATACCACCTTGAGAACGCCCGAACTCGTCTGATCTCGGAAGCTAAGCAGGGTCGGGCCTGGTTAGTACTTGGATGGGAGACCGCCTGGGAATACCAGGTGCTGTAAGCTTTATATAGTTTCCTACCCTAATGTTCTAACCTTTCAAATAGCCCAATTTTGGCAGCAGATTTCGCTTACGGCCATACCACCTTGAGAACGCCCGAACTCGTCTGATCTCGGAAGCTAAGCAGGGTCGGGCCTGGTTAGTACTTGGATGGGAGACCGCCTGGGAATACCAGGTGCTGTAAGCTTTATATAGTTTCCTACCCTAATGTTCTAACCTTTCAAATAGCCCAATTTTGGCAGCAGATTTCGCTTACGGCCATACCACCTTGAGAACGCCCGAACTCGTCTGATCTCGGAAGCTAAGCAGGGTCGGGCCTGGTTAGTACTTGGATGGGAGACCGCCTGGGAATACCAGGTGCTGTAAGCTTTATATAGTTTCCTACCCTAATGTTCTAACCTTTCAAATAGCCCAATTTTGGCAGCAGATTTCGCTTACGGCCATACCACCTTGAGAACGCCCGAACTCGTCTGATCTCGGAAGCTAAGCAGGGTCGGGCCTGGTTAGTACTTGGATGGGAGACCGCCTGGGAATACCAGGTGCTGTAAGCTTTATATAGTTTCCTACCCTAATGTTCTAACCTTTCAAATAGCCCAATTTTGGCAGCAGATTTCGCTTACGGCCATACCACCTTGAGAACGCCCGAACTCGTCTGATCTCGGAAGCTAAGCAGGGTCGGGCCTGGTTAGTACTTGGATGGGAGACCGCCTGGGAATACCAGGTGCTGTAAGCTTTATATAGTTTCCTACCCTAATGTTCTAACCTTTCAAATAGCCCAATTTTGGCAGCAGATTTCGCTTACGGCCATACCACCTTGAGAACGCCCGAACTCGTCTGATCTCGGAAGCTAAGCAGGGTCGGGCCTGGTTAGTACTTGGATGGGAGACCGCCTGGGAATACCAGGTGCTGTAAGCTTTATATAGTTTCCTACCCTAATGTTCTAACCTTTCAAATAGCCCAATTTTGGCAGCAGATTTCGCTTACGGCCATACCACCTTGAGAACGCCCGAACTCGTCTGATCTCGGAAGCTAAGCAGGGTCGGGCCTGGTTAGTACTTGGATGGGAGACCGCCTGGGAATACCAGGTGCTGTAAGCTTTATATAGTTTCCTACCCTAATGTTCTAACCTTTCAAATAGCCCAATTTTGGCAGCAGATTTCGCTTACGGCCATACCACCTTGAGAACGCCCGAACTCGTCTGATCTCGGAAGCTAAGCAGGGTCGGGCCTGGTTAGTACTTGGATGGGAGACCGCCTGGGAATACCAGGTGCTGTAAGCTTTATATAGTTTCCTACCCTAATGTTCTAACCTTTCAAATAGCCCAATTTTGGCAGCAGATTTCGCTTACGGCCATACCACCTTGAGAACGCCCGAACTCGTCTGATCTCGGAAGCTAAGCAGGGTCGGGCCTGGTTAGTACTTGGATGGGAGACCGCCTGGGAATACCAGGTGCTGTAAGCTTTATATAGTTTCCTACCCTAATGTTCTAACCTTTCAAATAGCCCAATTTTGGCAGCAGATTTCGCTTACGGCCATACCACCTTGAGAACGCCCGAACTCGTCTGATCTCGGAAGCTAAGCAGGGTCGGGCCTGGTTAGTACTTGGATGGGAGACCGCCTGGGAATACCAGGTGCTGTAAGCTTTATATAGTTTCCTACCCTAATGTTCTAACCTTTCAAATAGCCCAATTTTGGCAGCAGATTTCGCTTACGGCCATACCACCTTGAGAACGCCCGAACTCGTCTGATCTCGGAAGCTAAGCAGGGTCGGGCCTGGTTAGTACTTGGATGGGAGACCGCCTGGGAATACCAGGTGCTGTAAGCTTTATATAGTTTCCTACCCTAATGTTCTAACCTTTCAAATAGCCCAATTTTGGCAGCAGATTTCGCTTACGGCCATACCACCTTGAGAACGCCCGAACTCGTCTGATCTCGGAAGCTAAGCAGGGTCGGGCCTGGTTAGTACTTGGATGGGAGACCGCCTGGGAATACCAGGTGCTGTAAGCTTTATATAGTTTCCTACCCTAATGTTCTAACCTTTCAAATAGCCCAATTTTGGCAGCAGATTTCGCTTACGGCCATACCACCTTGAGAACGCCCGAACTCGTCTGATCTCGGAAGCTAAGCAGGGTCGGGCCTGGTTAGTACTTGGATGGGAGACCGCCTGGGAATACCAGGTGCTGTAAGCTTTATATAGTTTCCTACCCTAATGTTCTAACCTTTCAAATAGCCCAATTTTGGCAGCAGATTTCGCTTACGGCCATACCACCTTGAGAACGCCCGAACTCGTCTGATCTCGGAAGCTAAGCAGGGTCGGGCCTGGTTAGTACTTGGATGGGAGACCGCCTGGGAATACCAGGTGCTGTAAGCTTTATATAGTTTCCTACCCTAATGTTCTAACCTTTCAAATAGCCCAATTTTGGCAGCAGATTTCGCTTACGGCCATACCACCTTGAGAACGCCCGAACTCGTCTGATCTCGGAAGCTAAGCAGGGTCGGGCCTGGTTAGTACTTGGATGGGAGACCGCCTGGGAATACCAGGTGCTGTAAGCTTTATATAGTTTCCTACCCTAATGTTCTAACCTTTCAAATAGCCCAATTTTGGCAGCAGATTTCGCTTACGGCCATACCACCTTGAGAACGCCCGAACTCGTCTGATCTCGGAAGCTAAGCAGGGTCGGGCCTGGTTAGTACTTGGATGGGAGACCGCCTGGGAATACCAGGTGCTGTAAGCTTTATATAGTTTCCTACCCTAATGTTCTAACCTTTCAAATAGCCCAATTTTGGCAGCAGATTTCGCTTACGGCCATACCACCTTGAGAACGCCCGAACTCGTCTGATCTCGGAAGCTAAGCAGGGTCGGGCCTGGTTAGTACTTGGATGGGAGACCGCCTGGGAATACCAGGTGCTGTAAGCTTTATATAGTTTCCTACCCTAATGTTCTAACCTTTCAAATAGCCCAATTTTGGCAGCAGATTTCGCTTACGGCCATACCACCTTGAGAACGCCCGAACTCGTCTGATCTCGGAAGCTAAGCAGGGTCGGGCCTGGTTAGTACTTGGATGGGAGACCGCCTGGGAATACCAGGTGCTGTAAGCTTTATATAGTTTCCTACCCTAATGTTCTAACCTTTCAAATAGCCCAATTTTGGCAGCAGATTTCGCTTACGGCCATACCACCTTGAGAACGCCCGAACTCGTCTGATCTCGGAAGCTAAGCAGGGTCGGGCCTGGTTAGTACTTGGATGGGAGACCGCCTGGGAATACCAGGTGCTGTAAGCTTTATATAGTTTCCTACCCTAATGTTCTAACCTTTCAAATAGCCCAATTTTGGCAGCAGATTTCGCTTACGGCCATACCACCTTGAGAACGCCCGAACTCGTCTGATCTCGGAAGCTAAGCAGGGTCGGGCCTGGTTAGTACTTGGATGGGAGACCGCCTGGGAATACCAGGTGCTGTAAGCTTTATATAGTTTCCTACCCTAATGTTCTAACCTTTCAAATAGCCCAATTTTGGCAGCAGATTTCGCTTACGGCCATACCACCTTGAGAACGCCCGAACTCGTCTGATCTCGGAAGCTAAGCAGGGTCGGGCCTGGTTAGTACTTGGATGGGAGACCGCCTGGGAATACCAGGTGCTGTAAGCTTTATATAGTTTCCTACCCTAATGTTCTAACCTTTCAAATAGCCCAATTTTGGCAGCAGATTTCGCTTACGGCCATACCACCTTGAGAACGCCCGAACTCGTCTGATCTCGGAAGCTAAGCAGGGTCGGGCCTGGTTAGTACTTGGATGGGAGACCGCCTGGGAATACCAGGTGCTGTAAGCTTTATATAGTTTCCTACCCTAATGTTCTAACCTTTCAAATAGCCCAATTTTGGCAGCAGATTTCGCTTACGGCCATACCACCTTGAGAACGCCCGAACTCGTCTGATCTCGGAAGCTAAGCAGGGTCGGGCCTGGTTAGTACTTGGATGGGAGACCGCCTGGGAATACCAGGTGCTGTAAGCTTTATATAGTTTCCTACCCTAATGTTCTAACCTTTCAAATAGCCCAATTTTGGCAGCAGATTTCGCTTACGGCCATACCACCTTGAGAACGCCCGAACTCGTCTGATCTCGGAAGCTAAGCAGGGTCGGGCCTGGTTAGTACTTGGATGGGAGACCGCCTGGGAATACCAGGTGCTGTAAGCTTTATATAGTTTCCTACCCTAATGTTCTAACCTTTCAAATAGCCCAATTTTGGCAGCAGATTTCGCTTACGGCCATACCACCTTGAGAACGCCCGAACTCGTCTGATCTCGGAAGCTAAGCAGGGTCGGGCCTGGTTAGTACTTGGATGGGAGACCGCCTGGGAATACCAGGTGCTGTAAGCTTTATATAGTTTCCTACCCTAATGTTCTAACCTTTCAAATAGCCCAATTTTGGCAGCAGATTTCGCTTACGGCCATACCACCTTGAGAACGCCCGAACTCGTCTGATCTCGGAAGCTAAGCAGGGTCGGGCCTGGTTAGTACTTGGATGGGAGACCGCCTGGGAATACCAGGTGCTGTAAGCTTTATATAGTTTCCTACCCTAATGTTCTAACCTTTCAAATAGCCCAATTTTGGCAGCAGATTTCGCTTACGGCCATACCACCTTGAGAACGCCCGAACTCGTCTGATCTCGGAAGCTAAGCAGGGTCGGGCCTGGTTAGTACTTGGATGGGAGACCGCCTGGGAATACCAGGTGCTGTAAGCTTTATATAGTTTCCTACCCTAATGTTCTAACCTTTCAAATAGCCCAATTTTGGCAGCAGATTTCGCTTACGGCCATACCACCTTGAGAACGCCCGAACTCGTCTGATCTCGGAAGCTAAGCAGGGTCGGGCCTGGTTAGTACTTGGATGGGAGACCGCCTGGGAATACCAGGTGCTGTAAGCTTTATATAGTTTCCTACCCTAATGTTCTAACCTTTCAAATAGCCCAATTTTGGCAGCAGATTTCGCTTACGGCCATACCACCTTGAGAACGCCCGAACTCGTCTGATCTCGGAAGCTAAGCAGGGTCGGGCCTGGTTAGTACTTGGATGGGAGACCGCCTGGGAATACCAGGTGCTGTAAGCTTTATATAGTTTCCTACCCTAATGTTCTAACCTTTCAAATAGCCCAATTTTGGCAGCAGATTTCGCTTACGGCCATACCACCTTGAGAACGCCCGAACTCGTCTGATCTCGGAAGCTAAGCAGGGTCGGGCCTGGTTAGTACTTGGATGGGAGACCGCCTGGGAATACCAGGTGCTGTAAGCTTTATATAGTTTCCTACCCTAATGTTCTAACCTTTCAAATAGCCCAATTTTGGCAGCAGATTTCGCTTACGGCCATACCACCTTGAGAACGCCCGAACTCGTCTGATCTCGGAAGCTAAGCAGGGTCGGGCCTGGTTAGTACTTGGATGGGAGACCGCCTGGGAATACCAGGTGCTGTAAGCTTTATATAGTTTCCTACCCTAATGTTCTAACCTTTCAAATAGCCCAATTTTGGCAGCAGATTTCGCTTACGGCCATGCCACCTTGAGAACGCC